>SDWI01001403.1:81102-119247 GCA_009193005.1 Lamellibrachia luymesi
ATCTGGCCAAGAGTGCCCACGATTTGCTGCATTCCTCTTGACATATGCTTTTCATTTCATTCTCTGCCTCCATCAGGCATGTATAGCTACTTCCGTCAGCTTCTCCATACTATGCACATTTTGTGAAAACAAGATACTTTTTTCATGCAAGGGACTAGTTTATCACTTTATACATTATGCAAATTCCAGCCTACATTTATTGTATTTCATTTAAGTTTTCTATTAAAAAAAATTTCAATTCGCATGCTTGCATGCGACTCAAGAACGAGTTGACACATCCGCTGATTTAACACCGATTGGCATGTTTTTGTGTTGTTGCACCGGGAAAATAACTTCAAACATGGCTATAATGGTGATTTAAAGCTCCTTAATCAACTGATTTAGACCATTGTGAATCCGGTTCTTTGATGTCCAGATATGTAGTGTGTGAATAGTTTAAGTAATATCCGAAGTCTGCTTAACAAAAAGTGTGTACTTTTGTTGAAGTCGTCGAAAGAATATATTTCGATTTAGTCCGTCAGTACGCATGATGAACAAAACAAAATCGCCGATCTAACTTCATTTCCAGGTATATGGTCGTGTATGAAAACCGGTGACATGCATAAACATAAACAACCGCTATCGTCATACCTTAATTTACCCATGTTATGGGGGGTCGCATAAGTTCGCAACGTCCAAACACGTACCGTGTTTAGGACTTATGAACTTATGCGACCATCTCTTATTTGTCTGATGTCTAAGAACATCTTTAAAAACGACGCAATTATAATAAATGACTATTACAATTTCATAAACATAATGCACATAATATAATTATAAAAGTTTGAGTAATATCCCAAACAATAGCAAATGTACATTGACATGCACGTTGTTTAAATACAAACGTGAACAATTATATCCTAATGTGTATCATTATGTGCTCCGATATACAAACCAACGTGTGTTTTTTATGACAATTTTGAATTGACGTACGTCGCCTTTAAATAACATAGTAACAGAGGTTCAGCACGCGAAACATGTAAGTGTACGTGTACGTGTACGTGTACAGGTAGCTAGCTGCCCGTGGTGCGTCTGCGTTCTTTGCGCGTGCAGCTTAAGCTTGAGCAAATCCTAATACTGTAAACACGTAGTAGTTTTTTTACATTTTAATATCTACACATTCGCCCGTATTTAATTCCTTAGACCTATATATAATCCCATTCCTTCTACGAGAGAAGCAGGAACATTCCAGAAATGTTCCTGCATTATCAAACAGCACAACTGAAACACAGTTTCGTCACAGGGAATGGAACTTTTGCGTACACATTCCTCTTGGCAGGCGGCGATGCGTTGCTGGCTAACTTCACAGAGTTCGTTCTGAACACCGTAAATATGCGGTAGGTGAAACATAACTATTGGCTTTCCACTTGGAGACACTTGGTTTCATGATGGTCTGATAACGTGGGTGTCCTAAATATGGACTTTCTTCGTAAAAGAGAGAGAAATATAGAGATATATTAATTTAGTGGGAAAAATGCATTAAACATTCTCAATAACAATTTATGAAGATACTATCATAACGTACCATAGGCCTGCATACTAAAATAAATAGCATGCAAAAACATGACTTCGGTATGGTGATAGGTGTGGTGGAATCGTGGAATCACACACGCACGCATGCGCGCGCACACACACCAAGCACACCACACACACACGCTCGTATGCGCACGCACACACACCAAGCACACCACGCACACACACACAATTGTACAGATTAAAGCTTGTTTTATATTTTGTCAATTGTAACAAAGAATAGCCGATTTTTACATGGGTGTACATAATAGGTGGTAGGTGTGAGTTGCATAGACTACATAAAGTATAATCACCCAATCATGAAACACAATTGACTCAAGTTCTTGCCCAAGAAGTCCTCTACATACACATTGGTATCCTTCAAGTCTTGAAAGGTGTTCATCCAATGTTGTGTGCAGTGTTTACGAAGGAATGACCACCGACTGTCAATTCTCTGATTATTGTGGCTGGAGCCATAAATGAACGAACACTGTGCAAATGCATCATCAACATCTCTCATAAAAACCGTTCTCTGCTCCAAGGCCAGCAAGGATCCGTTTAGGGCAACCCATTCGTAACTTGACGGCGTCCATGAAGTAGCCACCACTAACGGCTGGATCACTGTTAGTAGTGTAGACGTGCAACCAAATGACATGTCTGGAGAATCCATCAATTGCACCACGTACACACAAGCCGTACGATTTCAAGTTGTCGTAACCGTCCACATGCCACAAGAAATTTGGGCCAGGATTAGAATATAGGCGCATCCTAAGACTTCATCGACGACGCAGTTCAACTCCCACTGGATTAATTATGCGAAGAATGTGCCTCACGGTATCCTGGAATACAAAGTAGCCATGCTGAATGCACGACAAGTGATGTAATTTGTAGCTATGTGTTCGTCCAGCACTAACCTCATTTGTCAAAAACAGAGCAACGTTCAGATGATCTGATGGGTTCTTTCGCCGACACAAACCGAAAGATTTTAAGATTTATGTGTGCTAGACATTCCAAAACATCGTTGTGTTTAAGTACAAGCAAAAAATACATATGTATCGCTTCCTCAAACATCGCCACTGTGGGAGTGGGTTTCCACTTATTAAGTCGAAATTTCGACATAGCTAAGTCAAAAGTTCGACTTATTTTTTCTATGCATGGCAGCAATACGCTTCCTTTCAGTAGAAACATGTTATGATGTTAAATGCGATATGCCACCTCCGTGGTGATTACTCAAAAGCATTGCACTTGTCCGTCATGTGTTTCTGTCGCCAGGTCGGTGTCACTTGTCGAGAGGCGTCGAATCATCTACGGCGGCAGCACAGCCAGACTTCTGTCCGTGTTCCTCCAAACCCGCGTCGTCTTCGCAATATTGGTCTTCACTCAGCTACTCTTTGTAGTCACGTTCTATACGAGAACCTCGCCGCACGCACACAAGCAACTATCGCCCAGTTCTGGACCAGGTTTGTAATCCCTCACATATCCATCTGCATGTGATGCTTTGCACTACGTAGTAGGAGTAGTTAGACATACATTATAAAATTATCGTCATCATCATCATCACCACCACAATCATCACCACCACCACCACCTTCATCATCACCACCATCATAATCAACCAACACCATCATCTAACTTCTTTCCTATCCAGGCTGCTAGACCATCAATTATTTTAATTCTTTGCCCACCTCTGCTTTTGACGTCAACATTTCCCGTTGTCACCAGATGTTCTTGTGTTCTCTTTCTTGTCACATGGCTTCTGTTTTCCTCATTTTGTACATGATTTCCTCTTTGTCATTAGTTGTTCTTAGAATGTCTTCATTGCTTTTCTTTTTTATCCATGATACTCTATGCATTGCAACATAACTCTGTTAATGTCTTGTGACGATCTCTTCTTTGTCGTTGGTTGTTCTTAGAATGTCTTCGTTGCTTTTCTTTTCAATCCACGATGGTGTATGCATTACAACATAACTCTTATTAATGTGTTATGTCTATGTTGAAAATGCTGCAAAGTTTAAGCATATTTAATTGCAACTGAACAACTAATTAGAGTTGCCTTAGTGTACATAGGGGCCATAATAGGGCCTAATCTATGTTAATATAGATTGTACTTACGCTATAATCTATCAAATGAACTTACTTGAGTAATTGTTATAAAATAGACTTGTATTTGGACAGGACAAGTTCTTATATACTTTTAATCACGTATATTTATGTATATTTTACCCCAACCCATGTACACCAGAGGCTGTTGTAATTGTCTTACGTGTGTCCAGACGCGGTCAGCCAAGTAATTTCACTGGCATGGTCGGGAGGGGCGGGACACACACCGTTCAAGATATTCTACAACATAGTGCCGAAATGCGGCAGTGAACGCTAGTCATCGTGAACAAGTTGCGTTTTATCAACACGTTTACGTTTGTTCATTCAGAGACGTATCTTCAATGGAGTATTAACAAAACTGAACAGGTATAGCATGGCGTGGGTCATTTATTTACTATTATATACAATGTTCATATGCGTGCGATATATATATATATATATATATATATATATACATATATAAATATTTAGGCACCCACCCGATAGCGTGCATACGAGAGAGCAAGCATGTACGCACACAAGCACGCACACACACACGAACATAGGTAGGTAGGTAGATAGGTAGGTAGGTAGGTAGGTATGTAGATAGGTAGGTAGGTTGGTAGGTAGGTAGGTAGGTAGGTAGGTGGGTAGGTAGTTAGGTAGGTAGGTAGCTAGGTAAGTCTTTAGTTCATTCGTTCTTTAGTTCTTTCATTCTTTCTGTCGTTTATAAAGGTAATGTATTTGGTTGAACTAGTTTCATCACAGTAATATATTTCAGGGTGAGCTATGCGCCGAGATTAACGATCTCCGGACTCCGGCATTTTACGACTGTCACGTCCACTTTATTGACTTTAGGAGGTGCGTAGATCACTGCGTAACGCAGCGTTGAATACATTAAATGTATCTAATATGCTAAATCCTTGGACCTCATAAAATGGTAATGAGATCCAAGTAGTTATCCCTTTAAATATATTAACATGAATCAGTCAATAAAAAAATGACATGCATATTAACAATTGAATGTCACGCAGACATTAAATTAACCAATATTTGTTTCTGCTGCGAAAGCAAGGAATAGAAACATATATGGGGAAATGTAACTCAACGGCGGAACACGGCCCATTGTTCCACTAAATACGCTACTGTCGGGTATGCTTATTTATTAGATTGTTGCATACATTGTACAGCAAGCAGAAACTATCTGAAATAAATTTTATTTCGTCCATGTAATTTTGCAACATAATTTATATGTATGCCCCTTCAAACTACATTGTCGATGAAGTCCAGACAGTTATCACAGCTTCTCCATTGCAGGTTCAACATGGAAATGCCCGTGTACATTAACATCATAAGGGACCCATTTGAGCGTCTCGTCTCATGGTACTATTATCGAAGATTCCAATCTACAGGGGTTTTACCTTTGCCGGACGCCGACAATTTGAGAGTCAGTCCACTACAATTGTTTCTCTTACAGCTACGTATATTTCTTCTCTGTTTGTGTTAGTCTAATATTCTGCTGCTGCTGCTGCCACCGCCGCCGCCGCCGCCGCCGCCGCCGCTGCTGGGTAACCACTCAGAATGTACTGCGCCACACGGAGAATCCGGTTACTTCCGTATGATACCCTTCTTCTGTGGCCATGATGCCTTCTGCCGGTATGGTGCTTCTTCTTCTTCTTCTTCCAGTTCCGAGGTTTCCCTCTCTCTGAGGCCTATAACCTTGGTGAGTGTGCACACGTGCTGTAAAAGAGAAATGATAACATGAGGGAGAAAGAGAAAATATGATATAGCCCATGTTATAATATAATTTAAAGATAGTATAGCATTGTATTGTATCTGAAAATTATTGCATATATAATCAGTAGGGGCAGATCTTAGGGAGACTATAGGTCAAGTTATTGCATATATGATCGGTAGAGGCGCTTCTATTGAGAAATGTTGGTAAAATTATTAAGTATATGGTTGGTCGGGGGCACTTCTTGGGAGCAAATAGATCAAGTTATTATATATTTGATCGGTGGGTTTCTTCTTCAAATTATTAAGTATATGGTCGGTATGGGCGCTTCTTTGGAGAAATATTTTTCAAGTTAT
Organism: Lamellibrachia luymesi; assembly: GCA_009193005.1. Classification (NCBI taxonomy): domain Eukaryota; kingdom Metazoa; phylum Annelida; class Polychaeta; order Sabellida; family Siboglinidae; genus Lamellibrachia; species Lamellibrachia luymesi. The sequence goes on from SDWI01001403.1 coordinate 86,824, forward strand.
TACATATTTGGTCGGTACAGGCGCTTCTTGGGAGAGAAAATAGGTCAAGTTATTACATATTTGGTCGGTAGGGGCGCTTCTTGGGAGAAATATGTTCATAGTCTATCCGTCAGAGGTGTTACTAATGCCAAAGCAATTTTGTGTGGTGGCTAAGAACCAGCCTTTTTTGCTACGATTTCACTGAAACAGGCCACATGTTTCCCCTAGATGGCGTTTCTTTACGAAGCAGGTTGCTGCGCATGTGTAATCGGAAGTGGCTCAAAACTGGTACATACTTAGCAAAATGTGTTACATGCATAGCGTGAAAGCGTTTCTGCATAATTAAAACTGGTATATACTAAACAAAATACATTACATACGTAGTCATAAAGGAAGACAACAATTACACCCAAAAAATGTCACACTGTTGAACAAAATGACATAACAAAGTCATAAAGTGAAAGAAAATGTTACAAAAATGTAATTATTTTTTAAACAAACGTCACAAATTTCACACTTTAAAAAAATATACGCATACCTATAAAACCATGTCAGTGCAATGACATTCTAGGAGATTGTAGAATATTCTCCAAAAACAAAGTTATATTACGCATGTGCAATAGGAAGTGGATCCGGGTCCCACATATCACATTAAATATCGTTCACTTCGGTACTCTCCAAACCCCTTTGGAACATTCCAGGTCCCTTCAGAACTCTTCGAGTCCCTTGTCTTTCTGCAAAGTCATTCACTTTGGGTAGTATTTTTGTGTGATGGCCAAGAATCGGCAATTTTTTGGTACTCTCACTGAAATAGGCCACGTGCGTCACCAATTTAGAAAGCAGGTGGTTCCTCATGCGCAACCGGAAGTAAACATTGGGCGATAATTTACGTTTTAACACGCAAATTAGTTCGGTTACTAACCGTTAGAGACACTTTTTATATATAAATATTAATTCTAGTCTCCTGCTAGCCACCAGTAACATACCTGGTCACCAGGTGGCGTTAAGTAGTGCGATCTCTATATACCTGGTGGCGTACCAAATATTTCTGTTACAAAGCACTAGGGGCGCAGCTTTACGAAAAGTAGTTCATGTAATATCCGCTAAGGGCACCACCAGTACCAAAACAAGTCACCGGAGGAGTTCAGTAGTGACATAACTGTCCGCTACCTAGCGAATGGTGGCGCCACCGTAGGTGGCGGCGAGCGGCAGATTACACACCCCCTCACTTTAGTTGTATTTGTATACTACTCCCCTGTTGGGACCATCGAGAGTTTTGATTTGCATGTTTGGGTGTAAGGGTCCATATGACGGGCGTACTCCAGTTGGATCTGACAAGGGTGAAATAAGCCCTATTTGTTGTCGTGCTATCTAGAATAAGATGTGATGAGGCTGTGCTTTTGCCATTTCAGGTGCTACTTAAGATAAGGTATAACGAGGCTGTGCATTTGCCATTTCAAGTGCTACTTAGGATAAGATATGACGAGGCTGTGGTTTTGACATTTAAATGCTACTTATGAGTAGAAATAAACACTGCTTGTTTTCTTCTACCTAGGATAAGGTATGACGAAGTTGTGCATTTGCCACTTAAAATGTACTTAGGATAAGATATGACGACGCTGAGCCTTTGCTATTTAAAGCCTTTGCACAGTAGACAACTCGTTAAGACGCGACAGTCTCCGACACCCGAGTCGTAATTATCGCCATTTTCCGTGGTTGTTTTCTATATTTCAGATGATACATTATGTTGGTATCATGTTACCAACTTATTTTGTACCCATCAAATAATAAACCAATGGCTTATCCACTGCAATCAGAGTTTCTCTGCTTTGGTTGGCAATCTTGTCTTGTTAAATAGTGTTATATATCTATTTTTAAAACGGCATCGAGGGAAACACGTAATTTTTTCAACATTATAAATGGTTATTATTATTTTTTAACTAGTTAATTAGTATACCATAATCTATGATTTGATTTGTCGCCGTTTGAGCTCCTGCGAACTTAGGGTATTGGCCAACGGATTCCCGTTAATCGAGTTATGTGGTAACTAGCGCACGCTCTGGCGACTGAGCAATGAGTCGGCGACACGGGTGCGCGCACACTGGCGAATCCTCGGGTTCTCGGTTAATTTTTGTTTATTGGATATAGGCCCGTCCACACGAGCGATTAGTTGTACGCATCATTTCTTGTTTCATTCATGAAACGATGCGTCCAATTGGTTGGACGACACTCTGTCGCCAGATCAACCGGACAACTAATCACTCTTGCGAACGGGCCTTTAGACTCACTGTTGCCGACTCGATTCGAGTTTGATCGAGTATGTGACCAGGAGTCGTATTCGCGGTTTCCGCGCAAACTGACGACTCGACTGTTTAGGTCAGTTGCGTTGAGCAAAAACGTCAAGCCAATCGCTAATATGAGCCGGGCATTGTGAACTTTTATGGATCTAAATTGCATTCTAGAAACGTATTAATTTTGATGTCACTTGTAGGTTTTTGCCGTTGTTTGGCAGTTATATACAACTAACTTATATAACAAACACTTTCGTTACGTGTGCAAACGCATCTCTTTATTAGCATGGCTGTTAGTTACGTCGTGCTACAATCAGTAACATTGTAAATATATTTCCAGAATACCAAGTCATAAGGCCCTGGATAGGGCTATTGCGAATGTTGAACGCTTCTACGGCCCGATTGGTATCCTAGCGCAGTTCGAACAGTTTCTCGAGACGTTTGAAATCAAGTTTCCTGACTACTTTAAAGGCGCATCGCACGTGTACAAAGCGCTAGGTATGGGCATCGTTATGTGTTTTAAATACATATATGCACACGCATGTATATTCATATACACGCACTAATGCACGCATGCAAACATGCGCACAATAAAATAAAAAAATTGTAAATTAATCGAATTTAAATACGCACACGGTGTTCTTTGATACACTTGTTCTTGTACAGCGCACACTAGATGTACAACCGCTGACGCTATTCAGGGTCATAGTCTTTAACGCCAGGTGGTCCTCCTTGATGTCGTTGGCCGTCTGTAGAAGTGTGCAAGTAGTATAGAGGAGTTTTTTTTATTCCCCCTGTGGTGGAGGTGGTGGAGCATAAGGGGTCGTATACTGTGTTAAAGTATAGAAGGGGTGGTCTTATTCATGGAAATGTTGAGATGATCCCTTAGCATTCGTATTCCAGCTTATTAGACATGTGGGCATAATGGGTCGTCCCAAAAAGTATGGGGGGGTCGTCTCAAAATTAAGGGATCGTCTCAAAAAGTAAGGAACAAACACATGTGGATGATGCACATTTTTATTGACGTATTTTGATATGTTGAAGTCAGTCAAACACGCGACACTCGTTAACGACAATATCGGTGCCGAATATATCGAAGACGGTTCTCGTTGGATAGCCGTTACAACGAAGAAGTATATAAGCTTCACAATATTGCCCACAAACATTCGACAGAGGGCTCTGAAGTCTCTTGGAGTTATGAGTCAATTCGGTGCGGAACGTCGGGTGCAGTGGAAACAGGCCGTACGAACAGAAGTATTCGTAGCATCTGTTAGCGTCCAAGTACAGCGCTATCCAGTGCTCGCTCGGTTCGTCGGCGGTGTTGCACACGAAAGCGACCGGAAAAGCATCGATCGTCGTTGGCTGTCCGTCTTTGGGTACAACACCGCGAAAAATCGATTTGGTACGTGGATCTCTCGGTAGGAGCGCATCAGATACTTTACCGTGCTCTTCTCGAGCGCCTTGATGTGCGTCATTTGCACAGCCAGACTCAGGGTGGCTTTCTTCGCGAACAAGGTGGGGTCGACGGTGGGGTCGACGGTCTTTTAACCGATGTTTACACCACCCGCCATGAGCGCGAACGCGTCCTTGCTGTGCACCAGTCGTATCTTGACATCGACGCCATTGATCAAGAAACGATCTTACAAGAACAGTTCCACGTGGAATCGTACCATCATTTCGACGACGCGACTCTGCGAGATGTGCCTACGTCGAGCCAAGAACCCCTGATTATCTGCAGCCCCGTTGACGTCGACGGATTCCATGTGATCGGCCGTGTCCTTGTACCCCAGTTATCTCGACAGTTGCGACTTCTTGGCCTCATTACCGTAATTCAGCAGCTTCTTGATGTAGGCGCGATACGCGTACGTGTTGGACGAAGGGGTCACGAGCGTACCGTTCAGGTAGACGTCGACTTGACTGAACAGTGAATGCAACCAATTATTCACCGGAACCACCGCGGCGGCCGAATCGATATCGGCCCCGGCAGCAGTGATACTCAGGTAAGTGTTGGCGATATCCAGATAATCGTCCCCGCTCCAGGTAGTAAGAAATCGATCGGTCCACCCGAGTCGAGTGAAACCGTCGGTTGAAGTTCCACCTATTGATTGCGAACGATGCTGGTCTGAGTCGGTGGCACGCCAAAAAGATCGAGCCTCGCATGATAGTCTATGTACGAAAGCCATCGTCGTCGAACACGTCGGCTGTGCTCCTCTGACGTCGCCTCGGTGCTGTACTGACGCGTCGATTCGCAATCGTGCGTTTTATACGTTGCCGTTTCGGCGGTCGCACGCCGGGAATAGGAGGAGTCGCAACAATCCACTCAGCAGGTCCTTCCCGGCCTCCGTAACACGTCTTTTTGCGGCCGTTTTTATGTTCTGACCGGACATGACGTCGTCGGCGACACGCTTCCCAACCCAACTCTACACACGAGCGCCGACGAAGTAGGTCAGCGCCCCTCCCGCCTGTTGCGCGTAATAGTCGTTGTAATTCATCTCAGAACAGACCGGAAAATGAAGCGTCACATTACCGCGTTCAAATAGCACTGTCGTCCGGTATGGTCCCTTATGTCGATCAAGATCCCACCGAATTCGTGGAGCAGCAAGGGTATGTATTGGACTTGATAAAAATGTCTCGAGATCGTCATACAGGTCAGTCCATAAATCAGAACGATCCTCAACAAAGGCACGAGACTATCGCCGACGACACGAGACTCCACGACGTCCGTGTAGACGTAGAGAGTAGAGAACCCTTGGTTCATGTCCACCACGGCATCGCCTTCTTTGCGGTAGGTGTATACGTCGGTCGATGTGACGGTGGCTGACGGACTGAGGCCTAGCAGGAGTGGTCCGCATCTCTGAAAGATGTGTTTGTTATTCGGCACGGTCGTCGGACTGACGATGACAGACAGAGCGAGACCTAGCAGGAGTCCCAGCGAACTCGAGTGAGGTATGTTAAATTCGGTATTCGGCGTCACGGGCAAGGTCACTTTTTGAGTGATATCGCTGTAGCTCAGTTTCGCCTTTCGTCGACATGTTTGCCAGGGCCTTATTTACGTGCCGTATCAACAGGTTAGTTCCTTAGTAATACTCAGCATCGATCGTACCGCTCGACAGGACATCTTTAAAGTCGTGTTCGATTAGGTAGAACTTTAGAGTTGTGTTTGATTTGGTAGAACGTAGCGTCGGTCTCTCTGACGTCGTGTTCGATTAGGTAGAACGTAGCGTCGGTCTATCTGATGTTGTACCAACTGTGCGGGTACTGTATTTCCACCAACACATATTCCCAGTCGTCATGTAGACTTATGCGTCGAGGTAGGGCCGTGACGTATCGAGTCAACTTGTTTTCGGGATGCACTTGCATCGACGCATTGCTAGGTAACGTCAGGTAGAATTCAGCCGTCATTTCGTTTCACAGTCGGATTGGGTAGCAGGTAACCCATCGAACTGCTCAATAGCGCTCACACAGAGTAGAGTCGACGTGACCGACCGTCAGATTGTAGATGCTGACCACGATGATCGTGTACAAGACGAGAACCTGACACAAAAAACGATCTCCGCCTTGGGACAGTCGGCGCCGAAGAGATGCCAACGAGTGCCACCGACGTCGTCGCTGCTCTGTGCGTCCGTAACGTCTCCGTCCTCTACGACAGTGGTGGAGGTCGTCTCCTCGTCGGTCATCTTTCGAATGATGCATCGATTGAAGCGCGACTACCTTTTAAATCGAGCGCCTTGGCATCAATCCGGCTGTTGAACTTGGAGGGGTACCCGAACCATTTCACCAACGCCTCTGTTCGTTTGCCCACCTTCCGCCGCTGCAGTACCGACTCCACGTGGTACAGTTTATCTTTAGGTACCGTCACCTTCTGCAGTTCCGGTTCGTAGAAGGACCCGTCTACCATCTTTCCGAGATCGTCGGTCAACCGTTACACGGGCGGATCGGAAGGATGAACCTCGTGTATGGTGAAGAGCTCCTCGCTCCAATTCGCCATGTAGCCTTTCATGAAATGCCGCTTCGCTTTACTGATGCGCACGTGATACGGCACCCGATACTTTGGCACGTTCTGACCGTCGTGACCGTACAAGCGCTTCCATACCTGCTCCTGGTTCGACGCGTTCACAGACGACGGAGCCATGCCTATGCTGCGGTTGTAGGTGTCGTTGTACGAACGACTAAAGTCCTGAAGCACGTCGATGTACCGCGTCATCTGATGTTTCGTAAAGTATCGCCGCATGCGTCTTTTCAGAGTTTGATTGAACCTTACGGCGATATTCGCCTTGGTCTCCTCGTTGTGAGTGGAGAAGTGATGGATGCCCTACTTCTTCAACAGACCCAGGACGGAACGGTTCAGGCATTCGAGCCCTTTTTCTGTCTGCAACGTCGTCGGGCAGTCGTCGAAGAACAGGTTTTTCAGCGCCGCCACCAACGACGCCGCCTACTTGTTTTTCAGTGGAATGCACCAGACAACCTTCGAAAAGACATTGATCAACGTGAGTAGAAACGTCGTACCGTCGTTGTCCTTTTTCAATTTCGACAAGTCAACGAAATCGGCCTGCCACTGTTGGTTGGGTCCTCTCACGACGACGCAACGTCTCTTGAAACGGCGTCGCAGCGGTTTGTGCAGGGTGTACGCGTCCTGCTCCATCAACCATTATTCGAAAAAAAATTTCGGAGCGCGCCGCACCGCAAGGCGTCGACTCCGCCGTAACTTCCCACCTTCTTTGCATCGAGGTAGATGTTTTTGAGGCGATTGACGAGTGACGACACCATGCTTGTTGGGGTCGAAGTATCTGTCGTAGATGACTATCTGATAATAAAGTTCCTCGTCCGTGAGTTATCGCGACATCTAAAAAGAGACTTCCGCCGTCGTTGCGTTGTTGACGACTGCTGACGAACGAAGAATGACGAGTACACTGAGGTAGACAAGGTAGACATCACCACGGCAATGACAATGACTGTAGAGCAACAGTCCATGGTATTATCAGTTCTGTAGTGGAAAGGGGAATCGTACAAGCAGAATATGAGCGACGAAATCAGCGATGTATACAGCGCAGTGCAAAGAAGTTCCAAGACCAACGTGCGACACGCATCCGCTGTCATGGTAATAACGTCGGTGCGATAGCGCTACTCTTTTAATAGGCCCCCCCAGTCGTCCAGTGCCGTTCTGTACCGTGCCATGTGTCGTCGAGTGAGAGGGGTCCAACGCGGTATCCTTGAACGCGGCGTGAATGGAGTCGACGCCTGGCGTAGGTAGCGACGAATATCGACGTTACCGCTCAAATCCATGGGTAGGTTGATGCGTCTGAGCTGCTGTGCAAACCTTTGCCATCCTACGGGATCGCTCTTTCTCAACAGATCGCTCACGAGATCCGTCATGTTGCTTCCGTGTACCGGCACGCCGTCGTGTATCAATTCGCCTCGATCGGTCCCCGCGACGTCTTTTTTGAGACGCTCCATCAACCGTTTGGCCTTGGTCTGCATGGTCTTGGGAACGGCGGCGATAACGTCGTTGTCGTCGACGTCTTTCGGGGGAACCGGTGCATCGACAATCACCGCGCCGATTGGCGTTGTACCGCTGCAAGACCTGATTGTACAACTGTATCTTTTCCCCGTCGTCCAGATCGGTTTTTTCCAGGAAGGCGGTCATGTCGGCGTTGAGTCCTCGCATGACCTTACCGATGGCGTCCGTCGGCATCGGTGGTCGAATGGTCTCCAGCAACCGCGGATCCACCAAGGCCAATTTACGCGCGTGCTCCATGTCTCTTCCTCAACACCTGTCCGAGCAACGGGGAAAGAACCGTGCTCGCCAACGGAGCTAGGTAGGCCGACAGGAAGCCACCGTTCTGTAGGATCTCTTTCTTCTTTTTAGCCGACGTCTTCTTACTCAACGTGCGCATGTTATGTTTGTACTTTTTAAGTTTCTTCTTGTGCATCGTAGTCAAAGGAACGTTCCATTTCAAGATATTGTAGGCGCACTCGGCGAGACAGCAGAGGAAATGGGCGTCAGCGTTTGCAATGATAGCCTTGCGTCATTTGATGTTCTTGTGTCTGTTCAGCAGACACAAGATATGCCTTTTAACGCGTTCGGACCTCGTACAACGAAAGAAGACTAGCGCATTGCACTCGATCTTTTTATACCTTCGGCAGGTAGACGTACTGAACGGCGTCGTCTGGAAAGATGGTCGTGCGCAAGGGCAGATCATCGGGCGTCTCCTGTTTCAGATCGGACAACAGATAGCCGAATGGCACCGTCGTAGCGTCGTTGAACGACTCGTGCACGTACTTCACGCGACCCGGATACGCACGTGAAGGATTGCTTCCATCGCGCGTCCATGAGAGCGTTTGAAGGCGATCGTCGACACCCTCCTTTTTTTTGTTCATCACACGTCCACGGGAGCGGTGTTCAACCCGTCTACGAGCACCACGCTTTTCGCGTAGACGCACGTGAGCGCTGCACGTTCCTGCACGTAACTCAACACCGACGAGTGGTTGACGCGGAACCCACGATTCTTTCCCCAACTGTTCCGACGGTTGGTGAGCACGTCCAGGAACGCGTCCTTGTCGATGGCGTTGTGACGTTTGCTCAGTCCTTTGGTGATGTACTTGTCGATGGCACCGAAACAATAGTACGTCTTGCTGCACAACCCGACGAATCCGTCGCCGGACCACTCCAGCTTGAACAGACCCGGTGTCCTCTTGTCGTACCCTTTGCGCGTGACGCAGCACGGCTCGGAGCCGGACCACGGGCGACCGGCGAGTCGACAGCGCACGTACCCGGACGTGTGGTCGGTAAATTTTTCGGAAGGGAGCCTTTTGGCGCGGTGCCGGAAGTAATGTTCACGCAATTCCGGGGTAACGAGATCATCGAAAGGTTAGGCGCTATATGTGTCCATCTCGCAGTATTCGAATAGAGGTCGTTCGAGGTACCTGTTGACGAAGTCGTAGTAGAACTGCAGCACACGCAATTTGGCGGACTGCAGGACGAAACATTTCCACGTGGATGGGAAAGGCGTACGTCACGGATCGCTTGTTCATATCGATCTCGTAGGCGTTGTCGACGACGACGTCGAGTTGACGGAATCGACGATTGTTGGTCATGGTCGACGCTTCAACTTCCGTGCTGTATGTCACGTCGCGATGACGATCCACGTTGGTGATTGTCTTTTTGTAGCTCGAACTTCGTAGCAGTTACATCGTGTCAGCGATGATGGTTTTGTGCGGGTAGGCATCTGCGTCGCGTCGGGCTGCGGACGCCGAATCAACGGAAGCACGGCGCCGACTGTCCCAAGGCGGATATCGTTTTTTGTGTCAGGTTCTCGTCTTGTACACGATCATCGTGGTCATCATCTACAATCTGACGATCGGTCACGTCGACTCTACTCTGTGTGAGCGCTATTGAGCAGTTCGTTGGGTTACCTGCTGCGCTGTTGACCACCTGGTAGGAGCGGTGTACTGAGCAGGATCTTATCGCCGTGAAAACTACCCACGAGCATGCATCGTGGGCGAGTCATGGTATCGTGATCTTTGGTATAGCGACGCACGAACGGAGAGAGACCGTCGCGAGTCAGGGCAACGTTCTTGAACACGGGCTGCATCTCGGCGAACCGCACGCGAATTTCTTCCCGTACGTGAACGTCACACGCCGAACAGGGTACCGGCTCGCACGTCGGTCAAGATCTGATGTTGCCTCAGCCAGACGTTGTAATACCGTCGTCGTCGAGTGGTACACGCCTCCCGGGTACATCTGACGTATACAGCCGATGGACGTGCGCGCTCCTGCCGTTGCAATTTTCACTCCGTTTTCCACAAGCAGTCACCACATTTTCGACATCGATGCGAGTGATAGTACAGGCGCACGTATGTATGTAGGAAAAGTGCATCTAGTGCAGGTTGACGTTCATCGTCTCGGAGTAATGATGCAAGGAACGTCGGATGAATTCGGCAGTCGTCTTTCCATTATCGGCCGGCTCGAGCTTGTACACGCACACGTTCGTTTTAAACGTGGTTTCTACACGCTAGAGGTCCTCGATTGTGACCCCTGTAAAATATTGCATGGGTACCTTGTCATCGTATGCGTCATACAGCGTCTTCACTGCCGAATCCAACCGACGCACGTCGCATCCTCGGTGTAGGGCAAGACACCGGAAAAGACAGTTTGTCGGTGTACCTCTAGGCCTTTTTTTTTCGTCTTTTTCCAGACCGATGACGGCTTTGTTCTTCTTGATGTAAGCGGGACGTTTCACGCCGATGCAGCCGATCGAATGGACGCTGATACGATTGAGGAAGAAGGTGACATTCGTCATGAGTTCGCACACCCACCTCGAGTTTTTGGTTGATGGCCCACTGCAATACGTTAGTCTCTCGAATGCGTTCCAAAAACGCTTCGTAATCGGGACGGTTGGAGATCAGACTGGGTTCGTCCAGGTACGGTCCACAACAGTTACAGGACGAACGATAATACTTGTACCGTCCCTTCTCCTTGTTCCTCAGCACGAAACCGTAACTTGGATTAATTAATAAATGCAGTGGTCTGCTCTTGGAACATTCTAATCATTGCTGTATGCATTTATTTGATCTAGTCCGCTCGGGTCGCTGTATGCATCCTATATTTGTTCTAGTCCGCTCCGAACTTGTAATGCACACACACAAACACAGGTATTTCATGTTCATCACCATATTCCTGCAACAATGTATCTTTCACGTGCGCTATGATGCAAGTTCGCCACTAGTCTTTCTTCCATCGCGCTGACAAAGAAGTAATAGCCGTCACGAAACTAACGTCTATCAGTCCGTTTGAGGGCGCCACATAATCACAGTCAACAGGCAGTCTCGTGATGCGAGCCACCTCTTCTACAACATAGTCAATTATATTTCTGTCGGTTCTCTCTTCGAGTACAGCGTTCGTTATAAATGCGCTAGCTCAGTCTAATACTTCATCGTCGTCACTTGATATGACAATAGGCAATCCACAGTCACTGCTGCTGCTGCTGCTCAATATAACAATGGACGATGCTGGGGAGCAACTACGTGCTGACTCGCTAAGCACAATGGAACTATGGGTACTGTCGTCGGCACTGCTGTTGGATGATGGGTAATCGATACTTCCCAGTCCAGAGTCTACCGTCTCCTGGAACACATCACACGGTCATCACTTCCAGTTTCGTCACGATATAGTTCACGTAGTATCCCCCAATCTGTTTCTTAATCGTCGTCTTTACAGACACACCATGGACATGTTTTGTCATTGCTTCGAGACGTTCGTCGTCCGTCGTCAGTGGTGCATACGTGTCAGCGTCGACCGGTAGCAACTTTCGTATGCAGTCGTCAAAAGCATTTGTCCACAAATGATCTCCTTTCCAATCTATCAGTAACATTCGTGTCGCAAATCGAAACGTCGGAATTCTCTGCCAGTTGTGTGTCTTGCACATATAACCGATGCCGTCGGGATGTTCCGTTACTTTACACTCGCATTGTTTTCGATAGTCAAGGGAAAGCGATATTAAAACTTCCGTCGCTTACCTCTTTCAGCCTTGCCAGTCACTCTTGTTGTTGTTGTTGAGCAGCACCCATCTCTTGCGCAACTTCTCTCTCTCCAAATCCAACATACGCTGCACCTTTTTTAACTTGTTACCACAGTGAACACAGGCGAATTGTCGACCAAGTCCGGGCGCTGATATTTATGCATCGCAGACGCCTGCCACCAGTCGTTCTGTCAACCAATCACAGTAACAGTCGTGCCGCAACATCACATGAGGCTCAAACTTCATCACATCGACCTTATCAGTCACGCGATAGCTCGATATCAGTGGTTAGCTCGCTGTACTGACCACAACCCATCACTAACTTGTACAGCTGTTGTTCATTCGAGATTAGGCCACATTATCTTTTTTGTCGTCTCAGATAACTTCGAATTTCCATCAAGATGCGTCCGAGCGTGATCTGTCCAATTCCACCTGATATGTTTAAACCCCAGTAACCTTCCTATGATCTCACGCATTCGATCAGCGGTAATTCTCCCGTGGATAAAAGATATTGCTTCAGACGAACTTCGTTAAATTTCCTTCGTACTATCGACCACATAATATTTCTCCTCTGTGCTTTCCATTCTGACAGTGGTCGTGTTCGTTTGATGGTTTTACTAATCCGTTTGGCTTGCCGTCCAGTTCGTGTCGCTTTGATTATCTCTGGCGAACTTCACTGCACAATTCATATTGCGTTTATGCTTAATATATTATCATACACTGCTATGTACCCAGTGCACTAGCTTTTTCCTTTTACTTCGAATTCCCTTCAGCTATTTGGATCGCTTATTCTCTTCTTGACATGCTTATCTTGTTTACTGCATTCCGTAAGACATGTTTATCTTGTTTATTGCATTCTGTTGTATTCCGTAATGACTACCCGTTCCTTTATAAAGGCCTCCACTTGTCTAGCAGTCTATTGCCTTCTTGCATTGCTCACCTTCACATTTTTCGTTAGACACATTCTACCCACGATGTCGCCGCCACTTCCGGCCAACGATATGCTCACAGCCTGCGGTGAAACAGGCTTTGTACTGTTTGTTCTCTTCGGACAACAGTAAGTAAATTTTAACTTCGATTTCATTACATATTAACATTGTCAAAGCAGTAGTACTTGTTACGTCACATCTTAACCCTTGTTGTTCTCATTACTGATCATAGTCCTTACCCGTTGCTATGCAACGGCTGTACAGCTAGCGTTTGCTTAACCATTGTTGCTTTATCAACGGACTGATACTACAGTTCATAGTCTACTGATGTTTGTTTAAATTTCTATTCCAATATAATTCCTATGTGCTTGTTTCCGCTTTAACTTACCCATCTTTTCCTCTCGTTGCAGTCTTCACAGAGAACAGTGGAAGATCGTGATGATGGAATTACTGTCCACCGTCCGTCCGAGCCCCGCGCATGACGTCGAATTCATGAGCGCATTGTTGTCGACCGTCATTCCGAGTGACAACGACCATGCGAATCTGAAAACAATGGCGACTCGTTATGCAACAACTTCAAACGGTCGTCCCCTTCTATCCACCCCCGAACTCGAAATGCCAAATGAGGACTGGATGACAGCAATAGACTACAAGGAGCGCAAGATGGACGCTGCAAAATATGTCGTTCCCTCCCTCAAAGACTACACCGCATCCCTACTCATGCATATGCGCCAATGGGCGAAAGTCATGGTTGAAATTAGGTCTATAACAAGTCATGCACCTCGACGTCCATTACGTCTTGTAACTAGGCGAGGAAAAGTATTGCCACGTTTAAACCTGACGGAAGCTGTGTGCAGTGACAATCTGCAAAAGATGCATGCTTATATGAAATAAAATCTTATACTGCTTTAATAAAAGTGTGCACTTGCAGCATCCACACGTGTTTGTTCCTTACTTATAAAAAGGATCGAACTTTGGATTCATACGAATCGTGTTACTTACAGACCCCTTATATTCTGATACTTTCCCTAAATTACACCACAGGTCTGATAAGATGCACATAGCTAAGGGATCATCTCACATGATACGCATTACACATGGCTAAGGGATCGTCTCAACATTTCCATACCCCTTATCCACCACAGGTCTGCACATGGCTAAGCGATCGTCTCTCATATTATGCATTATACATGGCTAAGTGAGCGTCTCAACATTTCCATACCCCTTATGCACCACAGGTTTACACATGGCTAAGGGATCGTCTCAACATTTATATGAATAAGACCATCCCTTCTATACTTTAACACAGTATACGACCCCTTATGCTCCACCACCTCTACCACATGGGGAATAAAACGCACCTCTATACTACTCTTGCAGCAAAAATTATTTACAATGATGATATTGTCTTGTCTACGGACAGGCAATGTACAAGCAGGGAGACGTGTGTTTTCACATCACATTAGAGAGAACCTAAATATAATGTAAAATAATATTATGTTGGACACATTTATTCAGATACGGGTTACTGCATAGCTATGTGCATGTAACGCACAAGTATTTCAATAATTCAAATATGCTATTGTTTTATTTTAGGCAAAGCAAAGAAGAAAAACGTGACGCTTCATAAGCAAATTCCCACGGAAAAGGTGCGACAGATCATGCAGAAACTGCTTGAACTTGAATATAAGTTTTATTTCTATGTGAGGCGGCGTTCCGACAAGTTGTATCATGAGATCAACACAGAGAACAAGATATCTGTTTAAAGTTAACTGCTAAAGTATTAGTAGAAACGCACACATACACACCCGCACGCACGCACGCACGCACGCACGCACGCGCGCGCACGCACACACACACACACACACACACACACACACACACACACACATGCGGAAATCGTAAGAAATGTTGTTAAATGATATTCACGTAAATATTACTAATTTTTTTTGGCTTACATTTTTTGCGTTGTCCGCCACACTGCTTAACCCGTTAATAAACGCCTGGTGGCAACATATGGTTCATCATTTCTAAGTTATGGATGTGGCCCATATTATCACTATGTTCATATTACCGAAACCTTCCTATTAAGGACGTAGTATATAATCTTCACAGTTTATTGTATATACACAAACGTATTATATACATATATCTTCTACTATGTCAGTCCCTTAACAAAGTGTCTCTTCTATCTAGTAAACTATATAATATATTTTATGCATATATTTTACAATGTTATTCGGCAAATATGAATTTCAGAATTCACAATTTCACAATTGTTTATATGATCATATATAATACATATTGGCATATGCACAACAAATCCATGTAGACTATGAGTATTGGTCTTATTTTCAGCAACGTTGATGTGTTGTTTACTTTGTATGGTATATGATGCCAACTACATCTTGTAGCAGATTCATGGTGTGTTCTGGTTATATGTATTTGATGTTGTGCACGTGTATTATAATTGTGAATAGGGCAATTTTGATGTAATGCTAGACCATAAACGTGCCAAGGTAACTTGTATACGTAGATTTATAATACAGTTGTAGTTCCTGAATTTTTTTTTGTCTGATACTTTTAGTAATTTTAATACTTTGAAAATAGAATATGTGTACATGCATGCATACATACATACGTACTGTAATTGCCATTAGAGTGCGATGATCATGCTTTTTTATACTTGTTCGTTTCCCACACGTTTGTATTTTTGCATTCTTAAAATTAGCTTAGTGATGGTATGATTGATCTGCCAGCTGAGTTCAGTAGCAATATTTTTGGTTTGTTGTCACCAGTCAGTGAGGACAATGATGGTCGGATCTTGTTCTTTCTTTTTATGTAGCTTACTATGATTTATTATTACCTACGATAACAATTGTTTTACTTAGTGAATTCCCACAAGTTGTAATTTGCGTATCTCATTATAAACCACCGTGAGTATTGTGCGCACTTAAGTAATTACGTACGTACGTACGTACGTACGTACGTAATATATGTTATGTTATGCTACTCCTCCTAGACACTTTGCATCTCGGGCGCCAAATGTACAGGTGTTCATCTACTATGCCATGCACGTACGCACGCTCGTACGTACGTAGGTACATAATATATGTTATGTTATGCTACTCCTCCCAGACACTTTGTATCCAGGGCGCCCAACTTACAGGGGTTCATCTACGACACCACGGTCGAGTCATCTACGACGCCACGGTCGAGTCATCTACGACACCACGATCGAATCGTCTAAGTTTTGCCTACACATATCCTATTTTCAAAACATTAAAATTTCAGACATTAAAAAAATTTACACTTAGTTACCTTGGAACGTTTAAAGTCTAGCATTACATCAAAATTGCAATATTCACAATTACAATACACGTTCACAACATGAAATACATATAACCAGAACACATTATGAATCAGCTACAAGATGTATTCGGCATAATATACCACACACAATAAACAACATACCAACCTTGCTGAAACTAAGACCAATACTTATAGTCTACTTGGATTTGTTGTGCACATGCCAATATGTATTATATACGATCATAAAAAGAACTGAAATTCTGAATTGTCATATTTGCCGAACAACATTCTAAAATATATGCATAGAATATATTATCTAGTTGAGTAGTTAGCAGAGACACTTGGTTAAGGGACTAAAATCGTAGAAGATATAGGTATATGCTACGTTTGTGTGTATACTATGTCCTTAATTCGATGTATTTACCATATGGCACTGATGTGCAAGCACCAAATTGTAACAATAATAAATCGATGTATCCGAACGAATGTCGCTATAAGTTCTACACGAGAGCCTTCCGTTCACTGCCTCAATGTCCCTCCAATACTTACTTTTGTCATATTTTGATACAATCTTAGTTAATCTCTGTGCATGTGATTGTGCGTCCGTGCGCGCGTATGTGTGTGTGTGTGTGTGGGGGGAGGGGTTGGTGCGTGTACGTATGTGTTTGCGCGTGTGTGTGCTTGTGAGCGCGTGTTTGTACATGTGAATGTATTCATGACAGTTAGCGTGTATCTAGTCCAGATAAACATATTATTATTTTCTACTAATACTTTAGCAGTCCATTTCAAACAAATGTTCTGCGCGTGCCGAAATCCATCCTTATTGAGCTTATGATACAACTTCTCGAAACGTCCCCTTACATAGAAATAAAACTTACATTCAAGTTTAAGCTTTTTCTACATAATCTTTCGCACATTTTCCGCGGGGATTAGCTCATTGTGCGTCACGTTTTTCGTCTTTGATTTGCCTAAAATAAAACAATAACATATTTTAATTATCGAAATACTTCTTCGTTGCATACACCTAACTATGCAATCATCCGTATATGAATAAATGTGTCCAACATTATATTTAGACTTTAATGTGGTCTGATGTTGGTTGAAAATACACGTCTCCATGTTGGTACATAACCTCTCAGTAGACAAGAAAATCTTATCATAATAAATCGTTTATGCTGCAAGCTTCCCCAGACGATCAACATCAAGGGAGGTTCATTTGGCGTTAAAGAGTATGAGACCAATAAAGGTCAATAAATCCCTGACTGACAAGAAAAGCTTTGGGAAAGATGTGGGAGGCAGAGAGAAAGAAGAAAGAAAGACAGACAAACAAAGATAAACAGACTGATATTATCGCTGAAACAGAAACACATGCCAGAACTTCGTTTTAGGCCCTAAGTAGTATGTGGGAGGTTTGAATCCTCAAATGAGGGTTGGTTTTGGGAGGTAACTATAAATAGATTTCGGGGAAACCCCGGTGACGTCACACCCCCCGACGACAGTGACACGGCTTCCCCTAACAACGGGGTTTCCCATAGGGTTTGCGCTGATACAGTCGCCAGGGGGCGCTCACGGGGTTTCCACTTTAGGATTTCCAGAGGGTTTGCGCTGATACAATCGCCAGGGGCGCTGACGGGGTTTCAAGTGTGTGCTTCTATCCGGCCAGCTAACCTTAGCCCCAAATCCGGTGACCATATGTACGATGGACTTCCGTTTCCGGTTTCTTGCGCATGCACACAGCCTTCTGGGTAGCCTGAGCACCCATCGGCGACTGTATCAGCGCCCCCTGACGGCTGCAGCTAACCCTAACCCACCTACTCCGGACCTCACAACCGTACAACATCGACGATTTGTATATAACCATAGCGAAGTCGTCGCAGTCGATAATGTTGTTTCAGTAAGTTCTACACCCTTTTTGCTTATTTATATAAAAGGTGAACACATATTTTGCAGTTCCCGTGTACTAGAATTATGCACATTTACGGGTGAATAGTTGTTCTAACGCGTGTTTAGGAGGACGTTACGGTTACATAAGTTTTATTTGTTTTCTGAATCTTTCTGTATCAAAATTAGCGTCACGCACTTCCATATTTGGTATTGCGAACGGAAGCGATAAGCCGTACACAGAACAATACCAAATAAGGATATGCAGCTGACGTAAGCCGCACGCAGTACAATACCAAATAAGGACATGCAGCTGACGTAAGCTATAAACGTGTCAGGACATGCAGCTTGCGGGGAAACCCCGTTATGCATTGTTATGCAGTATATATGTGTGTCGACAAGACGACATACAACAAAAAGTTTTCTATATAATGTGATGATGTTGTATGTGTATGTGTTGTATAGCCTACATGCATGACTACGTTTTTCTTGCTGCATGTATGGACATTCGACCGCTAGGTCACGATCTTTTAGTAGGGTGAAACGTGGTCGTCTTTCTTTTGTTAGCGTGGTTAGAAATCGACGCGACACCCTCCTATCGAATAAGAGTACGAGCAAATGTTATTAAATATGTAAAAATAATGACACAGGATATCATAGTAAAGCATTGTAATATAATTAAATATAAGTTAATTATTTAAAAATATTGACATATAACGAAAATATAAAATAGTAGAATAGGTCAAGGAAAAAATTTAATTGTTCGTTCGACGGTGGCGTTGAAGTCCGGCAGCAGGCATCGCTTTATTGTGCAGGGCGCTTTCTTATCACTATCGTATTTGGTGTTGTTCTGTGTGAGGCTTACATCAGCTGCATGTACTTATTTGGTATTGTTCTGCGTGCGGTTTACGTCAGCTACATGTGCATATCCTGAAACGTTTAAAGCATTCGAACGAAGTCACGCACTTCCATATTTTGTATTGCGGACGGGAGCGATAAGCCGCACACAGAACAATATCAAATAAGGACATGCAGCTGACGTAAGCCGCACAGAGAACAATGCCAAATATTGTCATGGAATTGCGTGACTTCGATCGAAAAAAACAGATGAAACCGGATCAAACCGGAACGTGTTCAGACGGAAAATGCACCATCAGCAAAAAGAGTGCACCATCAGCAAAAAAGTGCACCCTCAGCAAAAAAGATATGTGGGTCATCATTTGGAAGACGTGACAATCTACTCCGTCACATAAGAACGGTATATACTAGTAGTAGAAAAAACACCACAGTCTTTACATGTACGAAATGTGGGCGGAATTTTTATACACGACAGCACCTGATCAGACACGCACGAACCGCATGTACCGACGCCTCCTCGCCACTATCGCCAAAGAGAGCAAAAAGGGAAGAAGAGACTACACCCCTCCACCCACTCGTTACCGAAGAGCCCATCGATCCACCCGTTCGACTTCCCTTCATCGACACTCTGTCGACGGAACTGTTAGACGTTCGTGAGCACTGGTCCGCTATTAGAACACGTGTAGCAAGAGGTCGCCTCCAATGCAGGTTCAATTACAGATTGAATACTCTAGACATGATCGTTCTAGAGGAGCCTTTGAAGATCATGTTCCAGGAGCAGACCCAATTTTTCAAAATCAATCTCAGTTATGGGTTCATTCTGGGGAATAAAGGTACAGATCAATGTAGGTATTATCATTCTTCTTGTAACTGTTGCGGCCGGTACTTGGACGAACCTACTCTCGTCACCAACACCAAGGATTTTTAATGAGTTTCTCGAACGTATCCGAGAAACTGACGTTTTGCAGTGGGCAATTGACCAAATACCAGATTCGGTATGGGTATGTTAAGTCGTAACCAATGTCACCTTTTTGATTAATAGTGTCATTAATCATCCAATAGGATATGTAGGCGTGACCCTCCAGATCTACGTCAAGAAAAACAAAGCCATCATCAGCCTAGAAAGAGAACCCATCCATGGTAAGAGGTATAATGACAACCTGTGTGTCTTTCGATGACTGGCCCTTCATCGTGGAGGTGACGTACGTCGGTTGGAACCTACAGTGAAGACACTGTACAAAGCGTACAATCAAAACAATATTATACTCAAAGAAGAATTTGCCGGGGTCATGTTGGAAGAGCTCTATCGCATAGAGAGCTCGTTCGAAACGAAAGTGTGCGTGTACAAGCTCGTCAAGTCGGATGATGCAGAGGATGGAAAGTCGACTGCCGAACTCGTCCGTCGATCGTTATGCCATTACCCCGAAACAATGTACCTCAACTTTAACGAGACACATTTTACATTCATACAGGATGTACGTATGTATTGTCACTCGTATCGATGCGCCATGTTGAATATCTTACGATCGATGAGTGACGCCGCCTACGAGGGCGTATTGTCGCAACTTGCACAAGCACTGACGAACTGGGATGAACGGATGCACGGTGCACAATCACCCGATGACGACGAGGAATCTGGACCACCGACCAATCCGTACAAAACGCTAATGAGACAACTTTATGGATGGATGCATTAATTACCCATCATCGGGTTCAATTCGGGTAAGTATGATTTCAATGCCGTCAAACAATTTCTCATTCCCTACTTCCTGTCCACGTCAAAGACATAGGAACAACAACAAGAAGACGAAGAGGAGAAGGAACAGGACGACAAAGAGAAAGAAGAAGAGAACGATGGTGTCGGGGCGTTTTTCGTCATCAAACACAACAACACGTTCATGTGTCTTTCGACGGATCAGCTGAAATTCCAAGACATGACCAATTACATAGCCCCGGGGTTCAGCTACGACAAATATCTGAAAGCGTACGGATGCGAGGTGACGAAAGGTCATTTCCCGTACGAGTACATGGATTGTCTGTCGAGACTCGACGACACCACTCTTCCACCGAAAGAGGCCTTCTTCAGTCGACTGAAGAACCAGGGTATTTCGGACGAGGATTACGTCAGTTGTCAAGAGACCTGGCGCGAAAACGACACGACGACCTTGCGAGACTTTCTCGTCTGGTACAACAATATAGACGTGATTCCCTTTCTACAGGCCATCGACAGGCAGTTTGTCTTCTACCAGCAACGCGGCACAGACATGTTCAAGCAAGGTATCAGCGTACCTGGTCTGACCTTGCTCTACCTGTTCAACGACCTTCCGGAGAAGACCTACTTTACGCTCTTCAACGAGAAGAATAAAGATCTTCATCACCTCGTCAAAGATCACATCGTTGGCGGTACTTCGCTCATTTTTCACCGCTATCACGAGAAAGGTGTCACACGCTACATCAGAACGAGTACGTAGAGGCCACTCGTCCGTGTCGATTGATCGTCGGCTACAATGCCAACGCGTTGTATTAGTGATCTCTCATGCAAGACATGCCGATGGGATGGTACACGCGACGACGGGAAGAGAACGCTTCCGGCCCGAATCGGCACAGCGGTACGGACAGATGGCTGCGGAATGGTTGACGTAGGAAACCGAACGGACGGGACTTTCTATCTGGCGTCAGGTCAACGGTCGTGAGAAGAGGATAGGTAAACTTCCGGTGGACGGGTGGTGCAGCACAACACAGACGGCGTATCAGTTCCACGGGTGTTTCTACCATGATCACCCGTGCTTGGCTCTAGAAACGAACGCCGTCAACGGGAAACCCATGGTGCAACTGCTCGCCGAGACTCGAAAGAACACCGCCTACCTACGTCACTTTTTCAAGGTCGTCGAGCTGTGGGAATGCGAGTGGTAAAGAGACGAGAAGAGATCCGGCCGTGAAAAAGTGTCTGGATGCTGCATTTCCACGACGACGACATGCGAAGTGGACGATGACGTCGCAACAGATTCTGAGTGGTGTGCGTGCCTTAACCGTGTTCGGATTGATCAAGTGTGACGTTTGCGTACCGGAAGCATTGCGCGCGCACTTTGCCAAGATGCAGTCCGTGTTCAAGAACATCCGTCTGACGCACGACGATCTCGGCCCGTTCATGCGCCGATACGCCGAAGAGCACAACATCATGGCGACTCCGCGGCGTATACTCGTGGATAGTTTCCGCGGCGATAAGATCTTGCTCGCCACACCCCTGTTGTGATGGTACCTGGACCACGGACTCGAGGTGACGCACGTCTACCAGGTCATCGAATAGATCCTATCCCGTGCTTCCGACGGTTCGGCGATGCAGTGTCCACGGCCCGGCAAACTTCCAAATCATCAATTTAGAAACTTTCAAAGCGCAAACTTCTAACTGACAAACTTTCAAATCATCAACTTCCAACATATAAACTTCCAATTTGCAAACTTCCAACTCCCAAACTTCCAACGTGCAAACTTTCAATATAAAAAAATTCCAATTTGCAAACATTCAACTCATAAACTTGGAAACTTCCAAAGTGCAAACTTCCAACTCACATACTTCAAACTCATAAACTTTCAACATGCAGACTTCCACCTCATAAACTTCCAAATTGTAAACTTCCAAAGCACAAACTTCGAAATCACAGACTTCCAACTCACAAACTTCCAACTTGCAAACTTTCAACATGCAAACTTCCAACTCGCAAACTTCCAAATCATCAACTTGGAAACTTTCAAAGCGCAAACTTCTAATTGACAAACTTTCAAATCATCAACTTCCAACATACAAGCTTCCAGTTTGCAAATTTTCAACTCATAAACTTCCAATTTGCAAACTTCCAAAACGCAAACTTCCAACTCACAGACTTCCAACTCATAAATTTTCAACATGCAGACTAACAACTCGCAACTTCCAATTCATTAACTTCCAAAGTGCAAACTTCCAAAGCACAAACTTCCAACTTGCAAACTTCCAACTCACAAATTTCCAACTTGCAAACTTTCAACATGCAAACTTCCAACTCGCAAACTTCCAACTTAGAAACTTTCAACATACAAACTTCTAACTACTACTACAACAACTACTACTTCTAATTGACAAACTATCAAATCATCAACTTCCAACATACAAACTTCCAATTTACAAATTTTCAACTCATAAACTTCCAATTTGCAAACTTCCAAAGCGCAAACTTCCAACTCAGACCTCCAACTCATAAACTTTCAACATGCAGACTTCCAACTCGCAACTTCCAACTCATAAACTTCCAATTTGCAAACTTCCAAAGCACAAACTTCCAACTTGGAAACTTTCAACATGCAAACTTCTAATTGACAAACTTTCAAATCATAAACTTCGCAAACTTCCAAATCATCAACTTGGAAACTTGTGTGCGTGTGGGTGTGCACTTTATTGAAACAGTAGCAAGATCATCATCGACTACGGGTTCTGTTAATTATGGAGTGGTGTCACTCGCAGGAATATAACAATGACAACACATTCCATTCCTTTTGTCACTTTTATTAAATAGAATACATNTAGCAGAAGTGTATCCTATATATTATTTTACTTATATATCTTGTATTATTTGTCTGTAGTTTTATATCATTACAATTATATATCTTGTATTTTCGACTCGTGGACTACTTCGTCTATGAAATATATATATATATATATATATATATATTTCATAGACGAAGTAGTCCACGAGTCGAAAATACAAGATATATAATTGTAATGATATAAAACTACAGACAAATAATACAAGATATATAAGTAAAATAATATATAGGATACACTTCTGCTAATACTACATTATGATAAAGTTCATAACAAAGAGAATAATAAACAGGGATGCAATGACCCCTGTGTGTCTACATAACAAGAGGTTAATATATGGCTACATGTTACGAATACTACAGTTTATAACAAAGAGAATAACATACAGGGAAGCTATGACCCCTGTGTGTCTAAATAATACTAAAGTTCATAATACAGAGAGTAATAAAAAGCGATGCTATGACCCCTGTGTGTCTACATGTTACGAATACTACAGTTCATAACAAAGAGAATAATTCACCGCTAAGCTGTGACCTCTGTGTATCTACATAATACTAAAGTTCATAATACAGAGAGTAATAAACAGGGAGGCTATGACCCTTTGCGTGCGCGTGTGTGTGTTTATAGTAGCCAAGGATTTATCTCGTGTACTGTCGCTTCTTGCCACTCTCGTGACGCTGTCTGTTATGATGCGGCATACACATTCGCTAGCCTCTGGTAGTGTCATTGTCGTCTCTGTAGTCGCTCTCGTAATGAGGGTGTTGATCGGGTCATCGAGCTTCCTGACACTGTCCTGTAGGCTTACGATCGGTAGTAGCGGACAAGACGATGCGAGTGATGGTGCTGCTGGTGTTGACGTCGGCGCCGGTACAGGTGACCATGGAATGTGACGTGGTGGTACCGGGACGTCATCATCATCTCGCGCCGGTGACATAGGGCTGACTACCGACGTTGATGGTCTCGCCACCGGCGACAGCGATCGTTGTGGGGACGACGGCAGTGGCGGGGACAGCTGCGGTGGTGGTGCTGACGTCGATGGTGCTGATGACAGCCGTCTTGTTTTATTGATCGGCTGCTGCTGCAAGTCGTTCGATGACGTCGGCGTCTGCGATAGTGACGCTGCTGATCGACGTTTTTTTTCAGCAACACCAGCCGAATGTCGTTGTCGGCTAACGGTGGTGTGATGCGCTTGCGCGGCGCCGCCTTCGTCACCATCGTCCTCTCCGTCTCCTCGTATGCTGCACGAATTTGGTGTAGACCGGTGCTTATCTATAGACAGGACATACATGTCCTTTAAACGTTTCACCATGACACGGGTCCCTCGCAGCAGCGACAGTGAGGCATACCGATCTTCGTCTGACGTCATACTAACGTAGGTGTTGGCGCTGAATCGCAACACCTTTGCTGCTGTTTGATTGAATACGGTTGCCCAACACTCCCGCAGGGCGAACCTGTACACGGGAACTGGTTGCCATTGATGCTAAATGCTCATTGTGTAAGAGGGAAAATCATTTCGCGAAGAAATGTACTGCACAAGAGAAAGCACGTAGAATTCGTAAACACGTCCACCAGGTGACAGAACCATATGACTCAGACGATGAGTGGATACACACGCTGTCAAACGACAGTGAACGACAATTCAAATGTCGTATGCTGGTTGGCCGTCACAAAGTGACGTTGCAGGTCGACACTGGTGCTACAGTGAACACACTGAACACACTGCCTACACGTTATGCAGACAACATAAAGCCTACTACACGCAAACTTAAAATGTGGAACAACATAGAGGCTGCTCCACCAGGGATCTGCCATACAGGGGCAAAGAATCCAAAGAACAAGAAAACGTACTCCATCGAATTCGTGGTTGTGAGTGATAACTACACACCGCTACTCGGGTACAAAACTGCGAAGAAGATGAAATTGATGACTATCGAGAAAGTCGCTACGGTTTCTCCCGTTGAACAACATCCCGATACGTTCGATGACAAACTTGGGGCGCTCCCAGGAAAAGTACATCTCCAAGTCGATAAGACGATTCATCCAACAGTCATGCCCACGAGACGTATACCTATCGCTGTTCGTCCAAAACTAAAGGCAGAACTGGATAGAATGACAAAGTTAGGCGTAATCACAAAGGTGGAAGAGCCAACTCCATGAGTGAGCTAACTTGTTGTCGTACCAAAGAAGAATGGTGGGGTAAGAGCGTGCATTGATCCTAAAGAACTGAATAAAGCACTTCTTCGTGAGCACTATACTCTTCCGATTCTCCAAGATACGCTACACGAACTTGGACAATCTCGCATGTTCACCAAAGCAGATCTCTCAATTGGCTACTGGCATGTGCAACTCGATCGCGAATCTAGTATGCTGACGACCTTCCAAGCATGCTATGGTTGTTACAGATTCGTCCGTTTACCATTTGGGATGTCTTTCTCATCGGAAATATTCCAGAAGAAACTCTTGGAGGCACTCGACGGTCTGCCAGGTGTCGTGTGCATCGCAGATGATGTTATCATCCAAGGCAAGGATCTCGATGAACATGACCGCAACTTGATAGCTTTCATGGAACGTTGCAGAGACAACGGCATCAAGTTGAACCGAGAAAAACTACAACTACGCATGAGCGAAGTGACCTTCATGGGACATCGCATAACAAAGGACGGATTGCAGTTTGACCCTGAAAAAGTCAAGGCTATCGCTAAAATGGCTGCACCAACGAATGTTGAAGAACTGCGTCGTTACGTCGGAATGGTTAACTACCTCGCCAAGTTTATGCCGCACATGACGGATGTCATCTACCCGTTGAAGAATCTGACTAAACTTGACGTTACATGGACGTGGTCAGATTCACAGCAAAACGCCTTTGAAACTGTCAGACAAATGCTATTCAACGCACCTGTACTTGCATTCTACGACCCTACAAAGGAATTGAGACACGAAAACGATGCAAGCGAATATGGGCTTGGATCAGCACTCTTCCAAGAAGGCAAGCCTTTGGCCTATGCGAGCAGAACGTTTACAGAGACTGAGAAACGGTATGCGCAAATAGAAAAAGAAATGCTGGCCGTGAGCTTCGAATTGAAGAAGTTTCATCACTATACGTACGGGCGCCATGTCAGTGTTGACACCGATCACAAACCACTAGTCGCTATTGTGACGAAACCGTTGTCAAAGGCCCCAAAATGTCTGCAAGCACTTCTATTGCGAACACAATAGTAGAACAATATGCTAACGTATAAGAGTGGAAAATCGATTCCAGTCGCAGATGCTCTATCTCGCTCACCTCTACCAGACACACCGTGCTCGGAACAGGTGTCTGTGAACAATCGCTCGTTCCTACCCATCAAACGTGATCGACTTGATGAGATCCGCGTCGCGACTGAACGAAATGAAAGCCTGTCTTGTTTGAAGAACACCAACTTGAAAGGATGGCCGCCAAACAAAGACGCAGTGCCAAACTCACTGACTCCTTACTTCAGCTATCGTGACGAACAAACCGTCCAAGATGGAGTAATTCTACGCGGCGAAAGGGTCGTCATACCGGCTGCTATGCGACCAGACATCAAAGTGAAACTACACATAGGTTACATGGGAATTAACTCATGTCTACGCAGAGCCAGAGAATTGGTATTCTGGCCTGACATGTCGAGTGAAATTCGACAATACATAGAGTCATGCGATACATGCGCCACTCACTGTTCATGCACGAAGTCCATGGTCGTCCTTGGCAAAAGGTTGGCACATATCTACTTTCATTTAAGGGAAGAAACTATCTGATCACAGTGGACTACTACAGTAACTTCTTTGAAATTGACTTTCTAAAGGAAACGTTATCTGAAGATGTTATCACGAAATTGAAACACCATTTCGCAAGGCATGGTGTGCCGGATACTGTAATCAGTGACGGAGGACCTCAATACTCTTCTCACAAATTCAAAATGTCCAGTGAAAAGTGGGGATTTAGCCAGAATCTGCCGTCAAGATAGCGAAACGACTGCTAAGGAAATGCAGAACTGCACATGAAGACCCATACCTTGGTCTACGCAACCTGAGAAACACACCAACAGAAGGTCTCAAAACCAGTCCAGCACAACGACTCATGGGACGCAGAACAAAGTCTCTTGTTCTCACGACATCTTACGTCAAGTGGCTACTCCAAAGATGAAAGAGAACGAATGGAAGACAAACCAGCAAGAGTCGGTGAACGGTGTAGCAACAGGCGAGTGCTGAGACCATTGCAACCAGGCAGTCTCGTAAGAATTCAGCCAATCCAGGCTGGGAGACGGGAGTGGGACCAAGCAACTGTGACTAAGCGGCTTGTAAGACGGCCCTACTAAGTGCAACGGATGGTGGACGTAAATATCGTTGAAACCGACAGTTTTTGCGAGAGTCCCCGAGGCCCAGAGAAATAAACGTTCAACGGTCTCCACTTCCACCATCACAGCCACGCACAGTTCTAGACGAGACAGTCAGCATTACTCCAACGAAGAGCCCTGACAAAGCACAATTACCCGTGAAAGAGTCAACATACATCAGACGACTCCCTTCGTCGCCGAACGTGAAACAGCCATACATGACGAAAACCGGGCGGGTGGTGAAACCTGTTAGAATGCTGAACTTGTGAAACGTCTTAGAAAGCTGAACTTGTGGAACATGTTAGAAAGCTGTGAAACATCGTACACATCTCACAGACGAAGCTTTTAAGATCTTCGTGTGGACATTTAAGCACATGAAGCACACTTATACAGACGTTCTGTAGTTGACTAATCCTTGTCACTATGTTCATTTAATTTGCGTATCTATAATTTATACAACATACTATATTAAAGTATATATAATTTGTATGCCTCTCCATAAGGGGAAGGATGTTGCGTTATAATGTTATTACTACTCGCTAGATGACGCCACGCTAGTTGTTTGTATCAGACTGGGTCGGCTAGTAAAGCTTCTGTTCACGATACTCTTCAATTTGTTATTCTTGGGTTATACTTCGTCAATACCTACGTAAGACACGAAATAGACCCTGACAAGATGGACTATATCATCAGAAAGGTGGGTTACTCACATATTGGGGCAAACCAACGAAACTTTCGAAAGAAAAGAAATTCAACACCAGAGCACAACATACAGAAGAATCTATATACACGTATGTTGCTGAGTTGAAGAATCTGACGAAAACATGCAAATTATGTGAATGCATAAAGGATAGCCTACTTAAGGGATCGGATTGTTTTCGGGGTAAAAATCGGGAATACTAGGAAACGTAACCTTGATCTGAAGAAGTGCATATATGTATGTCGCACATATGAAACCACTGCATCACAACGTAAAGCGATGTCTTGCAGTAATGAAGACGTTCACGAAGTCGAAAGAAAGTCTATGCGACGACCAAAGAGGCAAAGTGGGACTTTCCGAAATACCCAGAGACGGGAAAGCGGACCAGCATACAAACCAATGAGCCAACAGTTTCGTTCACGAATAGACTGCAAGTTTTGTGGCACAAATCACGAAAGAAAGAAAGAAATGTTTCGTGCGTCGGACACATCTGCAGTAAGTGCAAGAACAAGAACCATTTCTAACGGTGTTGCCCACCTGATATTCGCAGAAGGGCTCATGGTGTCACAGGAGAATCGCAGCAAGTAAGTCATACAAATGATGACTTCAAAAGATGAACGTATCATGTATGTGGGTGACGATGCCGTGCACTCCGTGTCGACTGGCCCACTATATACGGAAATGCTACTTCTTGGTGAAAGCGATTGAGGCTGCAAATCGACACCGGGGCTACTGTCTATATTATGCTGGCAAAGCATGTTGGCTCTGTGAAGCTGAAAAACTCGGTCATTCAGGTACGGATGTACAATAAAGCAACATTGAAGCCATTGGGAAAGTGTCGTAAACCCAGTCAACCACAGCAAATATGAAGTGGAGTTTCAAGTAATTGAGGAAGACTTCACCCCTCTACTCAGCAGAAAAGATGAACCTAATCACCGTGAACTACTCAAACTTCAAACAACCACATGCTCTCGGCAAATCGAACTGTGACACTATCAAAGATGAATACAAAACTGTGTTCAATCAACCAAGAATTGGGTGCTTGGTATGCACTGTCAGCCTGAATACTGTAGATGGAGCAAGAGTAGTGCAGTGTCCACTGTGATAAGTCCAGTTGATGAGAAAGAAATTATTAGAACTGTACAACAATTTTAAAATTAAGTATCAACGGAGTTTACTGATATTAATATGAGAATGGATAAAACAATTAGTACTGAAATTGTAAAGTCCATAAATCACATATGCAATGTATCTTTCCAAGCAGGTGTGTTCTTCAACCAAATGAAAATTGCCAAAGTTATCCCAGTATTTAAGGCTGGGGATAAGTGTGTATTCACAAATTATAGACTTATCTCTTTACTACCGCAATTTAACAAAAATCTGGAGAAAATATATAATGCTAGATTGGACAATTTTCTAAATAGGTATGATTTACTTTGCCCAAGCCAGTATGGGTTTCGATCTAATAGGTCAACCTCTCATGCTATTTTAGAATTGGTTGAAGAAATTACTAATTCTCTAGAAAATAATAAATATTATATTGGTGTATTTATAGATCTCAAGAAAGCATTCGGTACAGTTGATCATGACGTATTGGGAAACAAATTTATTTCTATGGTGTTCATGGTATAGCACATAAGTGGATTGTGAGATATTTAGAAAACAGATAACAGTTTGTTCAGCATAACAATTGTGATTCTGAATTACTTAGGGTGGGTTGTGGTGTACCACAAGGTTCCATCTTAGGACCGAAATTATTTATAATGTATATCAATGACATTTTCAAAGCTTCAAAACTGTTTAAGTTTATTTTATTTGCAGACGACATGAACATGTTCTTTTGTAATCATGACATCAATGAACTTATGTAGCAGACAAATGCTGAGCTAGATAAGCTCAATGTGTGGGTTTTAGTGATTAGATTATCATTAAACATAGCAAAAACAAATTACATGATTTTGGGAAACCGCGCTAAACTATCTCTATATAAAAATAAACAAGGTCACAATTAATAGAGTTGAAGCAACTAAAATTTTAGGTGTATCGGTTGATGACAAATTAACATGGAAACACCACATTTCTCTCTTGAAAAATAAACTTTCAAAGTGTTGTGCGGTTATGTACAAAACTAGTTTCTTAATTGACAGACGTGGAATTCATATTTTATATTATTCTCTCTTTTTGTGCTGAAATATAGGGAAATACATATGCAGCAAACTTAAATGCTTAGAATTGTTACAGAAAAAGTTTGTAAGATTAATCTGTGGTGCTCAGAACTTGAACCACACATCTAGCCTATTTTAAGATCTCCGCCTTCTAAAATTGCCAGATATGGTGAGACTAAAAACTTTTGAAATTATGTATAAGGCATTTAACAATTCATTGCCAAACAACATACAAAAGATTTTCGTTTTGTATGACCCTATCTATATGACTCGACAAAAATGTGTATTTAAACAAAAGTATGCACGCACTAATATAAAGACAATGTATGTATCAATTAACGGTGTAAAGTTGTGGAATTCCCTTAACACCTCAATAATTCATCGCAAGTGTGTTCATAATTTCAAAAAGAACAATACTGTTCAAGTTTTGCAGAGCTATGTAACCAATGCGTAAACCGATTATGGTGACAAATTAATTGTATTGCTGTAGAATTTGTCATGTAATATTATCTTTAAAAAACACTTATACTTGTACGATTTTATTATTTATTGTCACTTATAAGTGATAAGTCAAGCAACATAAGCATTACGCTTCTTATTGCCCTTTTTCAACTGTTCAACTTGTACTATTGATGTTTACAATTCAATTGATGTTTAAAATTCAATTATGTGTATGTATGTTTATTGTTGATGTTGTTGATATAAACTTTATTATTATTATTATAATTATTATATTTTCAAAGGGAACGTATGATCGTGCCACAAGGCATTCGTAAGGAAATCAAGCAACGCCTACGACTGTCTCACATGTGATCAGACAGTATGGTACGACGTGCGCGAGAGTGCATATTCTGGCCAGGGACGTCAGCTGATATAACACAAGTCGCTGAGGATTGTGAAGCTTACCAGAGCCTGGCAAAAGCACTACCCAACGAGACCCTCATGCCGATCGAAGCAACACGTCATTGGGAAAATGTGGGAACTGATCTGTTCACCTGGGACGACAAAGTGTACTTGCTCACCATCGATTAGTTCAGTGGCTGGTGGGAAGTTGACCGACTCTACAACACTACGTATACTGCTGCGATCCGTGCTGTTAAGTTACACTTCGCTCGCTGGGGAATTCCATAAATGTTCAGTGATAACGGACCCCAGTACACTGCCGACAAGTCCCGGGAATTCACAGCTGAATGGGATATTGAACGCTGCAGAGACGCTAATGGCAAAGCTGAGTCAGGTGTTAAAGTCACCAAGTACGTGATGGAGAAGTGCAAGAGAAGCCAAACTGACCCATTCATGGCGATACTCGAGGTTCGCAATACTCTAACACAAGAAGCAGGCTGTAGCCAATCACAATGCTTGCTAAACAGACGCACGAGGACTTTGGTCCCAATAACCGAAAATATCCTTCAATCTCACGGATTTCTATCATGTCTAAGTAAATAACTCAACGTTTTACTGTATATGAGTGAAGATGTTCAACATACTGGATGGTAAGTTTCTTTTCTCCGATGTATGTGTATATTCGGAGAAACGAAACGTACCCTAGGAACCCGCATCAAAGAACACAAAGAAGACACTGAGAAAACATCGGCTAGCAGACCCTACACCCGAAGCAACAGAAAAACATCGGAAAAAGAGATGTATAAATCAGCTATCACAGATCACTGACTCAACAGAACCACATACTAGACTGGGAGGGGGCAAAATTTATAGACAGGGAGTCGGACTGGAGAACAAGAGGCATCAAAGAAGCGATATGGATAAAAAAAACCAAAGACAGCATGAATCGAGATGACCAACTTACTTGACCAGTGCTACAGTACACAACAACCAACTTACTTGACCAGTGCTACAGTA
>SDWI01001404.1:10464-25325 GCA_009193005.1 Lamellibrachia luymesi
GTCGTGTTCCCTGTTGGTCAACAGACTACGTCCCCAATATGTCGTGTTCCCTGTTGGTCAACAGACTACGTCCCCAATATGTCGTGTTCCCTGTTGGTCGTGGACCAACATGTGACATTTAAAACAGGGGTTGCCAACAAAGATACTACAGAACAGAGTAATATAAGATATTTTGGTTGGCAACAGGCCCACACGGCTTCACGTAGTGCAACCGAAAACGGTACTTGTAAGGTAATTAGTACTGAACATAACACTAATTAAAAGTAATAGCATTACATTGCATACGTACATAGCATACGAAGCAATTATTAACTTAACTTATAATATTTGACTAGCTCGCAGAATTAATATTTAATACCGACCGTGTTGTCGCCACTGACACCACGGTTGAGGAGTGGAAGTTCGTCACGGCCTCGTCACGGCCTCATCACGCACGCAAGCACGCACGCACTCACGCACGCACGCACGCACGTACGCACGCTCACGTTTCTGCCAGCAGGCGTTGGAGGAACGTTGATATTTGCTGTGATATCGAAATTGTAAAATGAAACAAAAATAATAACTAACTTGTTAATAAAACTAACAAACGCCCGCACATGTAAATCTTAACTTGTAAACAAATATTTAATTAAAAGTTTATTGTTGGATAACAGGCTGCTTCACTCTTCAACAAACTTTAACATTTCCCAAGTATGCTGAGTGCTTCACGGTGTGAGAGGGTAGGATGTATGGCTTGTCGTGTCGTGTCGTGTCGTGTCGTGTCGTGTCGTGTCGTGTGTCGTCGCCGCAATGCATACACTAGGTACATCAATTAATTTACCCGGCTTTGAATTGGTGGATCACTCGGTGCGTATTCGCCCTAAATGTGGACGATCAGGGGCGTAGATAGGCATAAAGTCACATGGACGCACAACTCTAAGAGGGGGGTCTGGGGTCCATTGTTCAAAGCTAAATTATAATCATTTATAATCTGGTGGATGTTGAAGTCGAAATAAAACAAAAAAGAATGTCCCGCTGGCAACACAGAAATGTGTTTACCCTATACTCAATCCCAGGGGAAAATGCAGATGTGAACCTTCAGTATATCATATATGTATAACAAATTAAGGCATTGTGGCATCATGCACCAACTAGGGTACGAAGAGAATAAGTAAGTATCATGACAAGGCCTTAGAGGGTTAAACGTTTATTAATATTGCATACATGCTTCACTGACCCATTTAGGGGAGGACAGTGTTAGTTGAGCCATCCATGTTTCACAGGAAACTACAGCAGCGACAGTTACATGGTACCACCCAGTGATTGAACATTGTTATTAGAACACGGTTCGCGTACAATACGTGCCATTTGTCACAACGGTCAGAACATGTGAGCTAAAAGTATGTTTTTTTATGTTTTTCGAAACTTTTGTTGTTTGTGATTAATATATGGATTAATGTCTGCTGGTGTGTAAAATATCAACGCACGTGACCAGACTTTATTGTTTGTGTACTTTCAAATGGTTTAACTATGGACAGGGAAGTAGATTATTTACATCACGTCGCGTATTAATGAGAAGTTAATAAAAAAATTCGTAATTATCGAAGCGGGGCTAGTTAAGCCACCCAAGGCTCAATATGTTAGTTGAGCAGCGGTAAAGAAACTAGATGTTGACCCCGGGCAACCATTAAACTGTTTTCCGCCATTTGACCACATGAGTTATGGTTTGTTCCCTCCTGAATATGCCGTCTTGACAGATTGATCATGTTGGACTAGTCAGAAACAGGTGACGACACATCCTTGCATCATTGCATTTAGGGGCAAACAGTTGACAGTACACACAGTATACCGAGTCGGCGGAGACTGAATACCTCATCCGTTGGTGGTCGTTCAGCCAAGTAGGTTGAATTTTCTCTTTTAACCCAAAACCAACCTGGAACGCAAAGTAAAAGCACTTATCTGGTGTGATGCGATATGATACCGGGATTATTTAATGCAAACTGGGTGTATGCCGCCTGTAGACTGGTGTATATCGTGCGACACCGTGTCGGACGACATAATCGGACATAAATCGGTTGTGTAAACGGACTTTGTGTGCACAGCGGACTTTCCAGGAATTGCCCACAGAAAAATTATACAAAAATAGATACTTTTGTGGGTGGAGCTGAGGGGTCCGTTATCTCGATCATCATAGGTTATTCAACGGATTATTAGACCCTTCGGTACAGGAATCCGATCGGCTTAGGACTTTATTTGACATCATTTTGCTCACCAACCACAATTTCTGCAACGCCCCGTCCCCAAATAAGTCCACAACAGTCTAGCAAAATACACTTGTAATTTCAGTAATGTTCACCCACCTAGATGGAACAAGTGAATTGATAGGCCTTCTCGCAGTTAGCTTCGAGGATGGCAAGCTTACTAACGTCAGTCATTGGCTTTCCAGTTCCCACTGCTAGGTCTAGGTAGGGCGGCTCACCACCACTTCTCCCCCTAGCGCGGCAGCTGGTAACGATTCATCGACGTCCACAACATCCATTTTTCCTCGCCGCCAGGTGGCTACTTCACAAGTTGTACGCCGCGTTCAATGATTGGGTGCATTGTAATTCTCACGTGACGGGGCCTGAGGAGGTTGGCAGGCTCCGCGCATGAGCAAAAATCGGGTCATATTACTGGTCGCGGAAGTTGCCAGCCAGTCTGTTTACAGCGTTCGACGGCGAAGGTGGACCTTCGTCAGCGTCCGCTTTCGTTCCGTAATCTCAAGCTAATCACTTGTCTGTGGAGGTGACATCACATTTGACACATTGTTAGTATTCTTTGCTTTTGTCAATACAAAAATCAATTAACGTGCATTTCCTTTCTTGGAAACAGCCCCCTACCGGGCCAATGTTGTGGTGGTGCCTTGTTGTGGCCGCAGCAGTGCTCCTTCGTAGCAGCATTACAGCACATTTTCCCAAACGCAAAGAAATTCAACCAATCACAAAGAAATTCAATAACATAAAGCAAGTAATTATTATTAAGTATAATCTGTTATACATGGCTTAATACATAGCCACAAGAACTATGCATGTTATTCATAGCTGCTTGTATTAGAATAAACATATTTTAGGCGAATTAAGCTTGCATAAGTTAAGATTTATTACTCAAAGTGTTCATTGCAGATAAAGTAAATGCATTGCTTAACTAACACAGTGAAATCATATAATAGTTATGTATTATCCATTGCAGTCGCTTTAAAAAAATAACTTAATACACAGATCACAAAGTTATTAAACTAAATAAATACAGATCAAAAATAATACATGAGGGAATCTCTATAAGTAAACGAATGCTCATGTTTGTATTCTTTTCAACTTGTCAATGTTCTTATAATATGGCTTCTGTGCTTGTGTGCAACATTCTAATGAAAACACTATGTTTCTCTTAAGTAGTTAAGTTAAGCTAGTCAGCTCGCTTGGGGCTGTTGGCTTGTCATTTGAAACAGTTTCAGAAGGCTGTGATTCAGATGCTTTATTTAATGTCTGTTGATATATCTCATAATTACGTGTGGGGAATAATATACATGTTTATGCTTTATGCAGTGTATTAGTTTAGTGTAACACTCTGCTTAATAGTTTCTAAATACGAAGCAAAATGATCATCTTATACACTGTGGCATAATGATAAGATTAAAAAAAAAATTGCATATATATATATATATATATATATATATATATATTGAACTGATGCATTGGAAAACAAAACCACCTTTAGGATGACATTACGACTTTTTACTTATCAGAAAAAAACATGTTTTTTTTTAAACAATGCATCATTGTGGAATTTATGGGACATTTGATAGAGTTTCCATAAATATTGTTGCATGTTTATTGTTTCATTGTGTTTAGTCTTCGTAAATTTTATAATAATATAAGATAAAAGTTATCTTTCATGAAGATGTTTTGCCTAAATAACTACTTTCGTGATTTTGATTCCATACGGAAAAAGGTGATAAGTTCTGTGGGTCATACCTAGGAGACTGTTAACATAATCGGAACTAAATGACAAGTCTTTGCACTTCCTAAACAGGCCAACAGTAAATGTACGATGTTATATAGCTCGCTATTAAAGGCTAGTAGCGACCATTTTTTTCTTAATTTGTTAATTACTGATGTTCATAGGAAACATAACCACACACCAAATGAGATGGTAACACATTTTTATTATCGCGTACATTTTAATGAGCAACAAAGTTGGGCCTTTTCCCTATCCGGGAAGAAACGTGTGCTTTTATTTTGATTTGAGCCGTGACGTCACACGTGGAACACACGGGAACTTGAACGCCAGAGATTATCTCCGTGACAGATTCGCGTTGTCTTTTGTTATTACTATAAAATAATGATATGGTGTAGGGAAATGTTTTGTGGGAACTCTAATTTTTTGATAAGATTTATGCAGTTAAAACGCGTCGACTTTGTGATGCCGGATGACGAGTCCCGTACAAACTATCGTATACGTGAGGCACATTTCACTGGTGAGTCCTACAGACCTGGCGACGAATTGAAGGTACGGGTGAAACACAAGAAAAACAAATCATTGGAAAATCACGCTGTACCAACAATTAACCCCCCAGACCCCAGACAATTGAGAGAAAAACGAAAATATGGCGGTGAACGCAGCAACCAGTGTCGTCCCTCCAAAACGAAATCAACCGGATCTGCAGCGTCGAAGCTGATAGTTGCCAGGGTAAATAAAAAAAATTTAAATTTCGTGAGCTTCAAATTATCATAAAATGTCTGAATACATGTAGAGATTATAGATCTGTTCATGTTTAGAGCACCAGGAAAAAAGAGTACAGAAACTTTAAAACATCAACATTATGGTAACGCCCTGGTCTTTTGGTGTTTGATTTATGACCCCACCCCATCTAAAGATGGTTTAATGAAATTACATTTAGCCTACCATTAATATTTATGAATACTGTGTTTCACAGAAAGCCAAACTGATCGGTTGATGATGGCAGATGCAGCCACGCACTTCTGTGTGAAAAACTCAACTACAGTCAATGGAGTGGCTCCACCTTTTCCAGCTCCACCACTTGCACTCACGGAGGATAACTATGAAATTCTAATCAACTTGCCACATCCATCATCACCACGACCTTCACCCTTTCCTTCGCCAGATAAAGGAAACGAGTACAAGCCATCTGCTTTGGCATGCTTGGGGGCAGCAGAAGAAGAGGATGTGTCCACTGATGAGAAGTGAGTTTATTAAGTATATTAAGTATATTAAACAAGACATTCTAAAGCTAAAATATAATGTGTCCTCATATCCAGTTTTATTGCCTCTCACATTGTCGTATATTGCCAGCAAGACATATTAAATGCTTGAATAAAAGTTTAATTTGTGTCTTTATAAAACACAAAGTGGCAGGTCGCACCAATTGCTCAAACTCGCGCGCACGTGCACGCGGCTTATAGTCTTCAGATGATGAATGATGTCACACATCTTTTGACCTGAATTTTTATTTAAGAAATGTTGCACCCAAGCTAAGCGAAAATGACCAGAGGAAGTTTCTCGTTTTTGAACAACAGCTGCTGGATCTCTTCAGATCCTGTTGTGCGATTGTAGCCCCTACAGTTGGCTACATAACAGCATTACACACNTGTTGGAATCATATTGATATCCTGTATTCTTCTGTGATTCTTCTATGTAGGGCTCTGCCATCTCAAGTACTCAAACTCGTCTCATTCGTGAACATAGTGGCCATAAGCCGCTCGACCTATCATCGGCATTAAACAAATAATGTTGTCCATGCTGTTGTGAATGAGTGGATTGGTTCACAAAGAAAAATTCTCGGTGAGATTAGAAAGATTGGAGGTGGTCTCGAATTGTCTGGATGGTTAGTAATGCATATGGCTTCTTCTGAGCCAAGATCGTAAACTTTTCCCAATATCTGCGGAATTTTCCTGCAACAGTCTCAGACTCCATTGGCTCACAACAATTACAGTAAACACACGGATCGTCTATATTGACTCAGTTCAGGGAGACAGGACAACTTAATGGGTAATGTTCTGAAAAAGGCTGACCAGTTGAACGAGGCCTCAAAATACCATCGGATTCTGGTAACCACAACATATTACAAACTAGTCACTTTAATAAAATGTGCCGAGTGCTGGAAAACCACTAGAACTCAACAATATTTTATCTGTCTCACTGTATTACCAACAGTGCACATATTGTGATGTTCATACTCAATTTATTTCAAACTCAAATTCACCATGTTGATACCACTGCGTACCTATCAGCTAGTTCTTATATTATCGCCTAGCATGCCCTCGGTTCCACTTATATCTGATATATATATATATATATACTTATTAACGCATAAACAACGTTGCATTTGTATCCATTTACCGTTCCAGAAAGTCAGAATGAAAAATACGTAGTAAACGAGATATAATTTAAA
Source organism: Lamellibrachia luymesi (assembly GCA_009193005.1). Lineage (NCBI taxonomy): Eukaryota > Metazoa > Annelida > Polychaeta > Sabellida > Siboglinidae > Lamellibrachia > Lamellibrachia luymesi. The sequence continues at coordinate 16,892 of SDWI01001404.1, forward strand.
CTATTTTAAAATTTACCAATCTGTGTTTCCTTTGCGATCAATGTCAGACTTGGGCTTGTCTGTATTTTGTTCAGCAGCTTCACGAGGTTGTTTATATTTTGTTCAGCAGCTTCACGAGGTTGTATATATTTTGTTCAGCAGCTTCACGAAGTTGTATATATTTTGTTCAGCAGCTTCACGAAGTTGTATATATTTTGTTCAGCAGCTTCACGAAGTTGCTTCTCCTGAGCCAGCGGCTCGTATCCATATGGCCAAACACCCGTAACCCGAAACATGGGTAAATCGTCATCAAAACATTAAAAATCATCACAATTGTCAGCAGAAACACTTTAATTTGTACTATTCGAGACATTCGATGAATCCATGTTTGCTGTGTTGTGTTCCACGTGTGCGCTACTTCGGCAGTTTCCGNTTGCTTCTCCTGAGCCAGCGGCCAAACACCCGTAACCCGAAACATGGGTAAATCGTCATCAAAACATTAAAAATCATCACAATTGTCAGCAGAAACACTTTAATTTGTACTATTCGAGACATTCGATGAATCCATGTTTGCTGTGTTGTGTTCCACGTGTGCGCTACTTCGGCAGTTTCCGGCGTGTGTTCGGAAAATGGACTCAGCTAATCTGAGACAAACGTTTGATTTTTGCACCTCAATGAGGGTTTTCCTTTGTTTTTTAATCGCGTATACATTAGCAATATCCATGTTCAAATTGTTTAAGCCCACCCATTCGAGTTCTCTCGATTGTGAATCTACGTCACGGCACGCCCACTGACAGTGGCTGACAAATAGCAGCTGATAAGCAAATATTCCAATTTTGGTAGTTGCATTGGAATTTCATAGTAAACATTTATTTATTAACAAATTGTATCCTTAAAACATGTGTCTAATTTTTGCATTGATCCAAAGCAGTAATCATTAATTGATTATATTTTTTGCAATTATATAATATGTTTACGAGATATGCATTTAGGCAAAGGTTGAAAATAAAAATTTAATCAATATAATATTACGAAAACATGGTTGAAAACATTCACTCTTGCACGCGAATGCACTTAGTTAGCCACTTGCATTACTGTGACGTTGTGGCGTCGCCAATGGCAATTGTTCTACACAGTGTTCAGTGAATAGATTTCTAGACACCGGATGACACTGGCAGTAACACATTGTAAATTCATTGAATGTAGCAATTACACAAGAGCCCGTAAAACTGACCAAGTAGACGGAGCTTAACATCTGCTGCGCATGACACGAGCCTGCTAACCTCCTCTGACTGTCAATGGTACATCGGGCAAACAAGACGTATATGATGCTCGCGTAACTGAGGGTATTGCTTACAGGTTATGCGCATATTAGGGATGGACCATTGGATTTCTGGGGGACTGGTTGGACTGTTTAAAAAAAACGTGCTATCTACGAGTCTGACGATGTAAGTCTTTGGGCGTTATTCATGACCTTTCTTAGGGTGTGCCCTTTAAACTTGATTGAATACGTGTTTATGCTTGTTGGCGATCGCGGAGACTTGCACGAATGCGGTCGTCTCTCGCAAATCTTGGAGCTGCCTCTGTAGACCTCTATGTACCCGCCAGTTGGTGAGCACTCGTGATGTGTCTATGTATCGAAGAGGAATTATTGGCAAAACTCAGAGCGAAATGTGCGTTGGCTATTTCTTGGAGTCCATTTACGAAACATTTATTACCCAGAAGTATTGTGTTATTATTGGGGGTTTAAATTAATAAAATATTTACGATACCAAAATATGTCTCCTGATAAACTGGGGCTTAAAAGAAAGGGGTAATCTTCTTATTTCACAAATCGTTAAAGTTAACGTTTCCGAAATGTTAAGCAATACAAGTAAGCAACCTTTTCCTATGAATTATTTTTCGTCAGTGTTAAAACCCTGCTCAGTAATAGTTCGATTCAAATGCAAATGTAGATCTATCAGTTCATTATAGGGCCTACGCTTCATATACAACCGTTCTTGCGACTGTTCAAACCGCTTTACGCTTCACCCTCTGGCAGAAGTATATTCAGTATATTCATCATTGTAGTTAATTGCACATATATGTACAGGTATAACAGTTGATGGTTGTGGACGTGTTTTTGTAATTTTGAACGATATGATACTTGATGTGATGCATCATTTATGAAATCCTGTAAACTGTGTGTATAAAGTTTGTCTTTCACACTTTGAGAGGTATTTTTGATAGTATTTGGTAAACTGTATTTAAGACTTTGTTTTACAAATGTATTCTTTGTACCATAAATGTGAATTTTATTTTGTTTGCCTGCATTATGACTATGAATATTTGTGTTTGTTGCTATCTGCCAATGTTGTAGGTATGTAGATAATTTATTATGTATTAATATATAACAACATTTCAAGTACCTCGTCCTTGGGACTGTCGTGGCACACCTGTTCATTTCAAAGCCATGTCGACTTCTCAGGGAATCATGAAGCCTTGCTGTAATTACTGCGCGAATATTAATTCGTTAACCACTGACTGTAGCCAGGTACTCATTTACAGCTGAGTCAACTGTGCCATGTTGGGTAAACGAAACTGCCAAAGCTTCGAAACGGCTGCAAGAGGATTCGAAACAGGTTCTCTCGATTGAGAGTCTGACGCTCTAACTACCACGCCACCGCGCTCTAACTACCACGCCATCGCGCTCTAACTACCACGCCACCGCGCTCTAACTACCACGCCACCGCGCTCCATATGGAGACCATTCTTCAAACGTAAATAGACCTGGCCTGAGAAGTGTGTTTATTGCTTGTTTGGAACCTTGCTGCGTCGCATTCTATTTTATGTTCAAAAAGGTCGTCGTTCACACCCATATCTTTCACAACCCGTTTTGCGGTGACAGTCACAGGCATACTTCGACCTTTTCAAACACCTCATACTTGTTCTGTTCATTGATGTGCACGATATGTTTACGACAACTCGTTCAAGTGCGTAAATATACGACCGTGTTAATGGATGCCGACTATGATATCAATGAATCCTTTTTAAGAACACGGAATCCACGTTAAAATAAATCATGCTTTAGCACGCTACTGCACCTCGACAAAATACCTTCAGGTGAAGTCCTTGGGAATATCCTAGCATATCTGTTCATTTCAAAGCCATGTCGACTTCTCTAGAAATCATTAAGCCTTACTGTAATTACTGCGCAAAGATTAATTCGTTAATGATGATGAATCATTGATTTTCTTGGCACTGATCGTCAGATCAGTGCCAAGAAAACATTATTTTCTGCAAAAATCAGAGATTGCAACAAAGATCAGAAACAATTGTTCAAATTAACGAGTCATTTGAGGGGTAACACGGGACATGTAATCTTACCAATCCATGAATCGGCCGATCAGTTAGCGACTATTATCGGTGACTTTTACATTGACAAAGTCGCTACCATCCGACGAACCATCAACATCGGCAACCCAAGTGACATCCACGAAACAGCATTGGACGACGACATCATGTTTGACGGAATCCCGCTTCAAAGGTTTCTGCCAGCCACCCATGACAAGCTGAAGGGAATAATCACAAATTCGCCCAACAAGTCATGTGACTTAGACCCGACCCCTACGTGAGTTCTGAGGCAGTGTCTGGATCATTTCGTGCCGTTGCTTACAGCCATTATCAATAAATCGTTGGCAACGTCAGTGGTACCCGCATGTTTCAAACATGCTTGATCTGTCCAGTGCGTTTGATGTTATCGACCATGGCATTATGCTAACGCGTCTTCGACACTCATTTGGTGTGACTGCAGAAGCCCTGGATTGGATGCGATCCTACATTAGCGGCAGAACGCAATGTATCTCTGTCGGCCCCGCAACTTCGTTTAACGCACATCTGTGTTGCGGCGTGTCACAAGGATCTGTGTTGGGACCGAAACTGTACTGCATATACACTAAACCAGTTGGTGATATAGTGAAGAAACATAATCTTCGCTACCACTGTCATGCAGATGACACACAAATATACTTGTTCATCAAGCCTGATGAGAACTGGGCCAGTGAAAGGTCAGCCATTGAAGCTTGTATGGCGGATGTTGGCGGGTGGATGAATAGAAACATGCTAATACTGAACCAAGAAAAGAGCGAACTGATTGGGTTTTCGTACAAACACAGCATTCGTCGGGTGAACGATTTGTCCCTCACGATCGGAGGCAGACTATTACATGCTGTGCAATCCGTAAGAAATCTTGGAGTTATTATGAATAGCGGCTAGACAATGGAGAAACGGGTGAATGCGATCTCCAAGCCCTATTTCTACCACATCCGAAATATTGGCAAAGTCAGGCAATACATTACAAATGATGCATGTAAGATTCTAGTCCAGGCACTAGTAACATCTCGCCTGGATTTTGGAAACGCGCTACTGCAAGGTTTGCCTCGGGTGCTAATTGAACGATTGCAGCGTATACAGAACTGCGCTTCTCGACTAATTACTAGGTCACGCAAGAGTGAACACATAACGCCTGTGTTACGTGAGCTACATTGGCTTCCGGTGAAATACCGGCTCCGCTTTAAGGTTAACACCTTCACGTATAAAGTTCTCAACGGATTGGCACCGGCATTCATGAGTGACATTGTGCAGAAACATCAACCAACGCGTGGTTTAAGATCAACGGAGAAGTCACTTCTCGTCGTACCTGTGCCACGGACTGCAACTTACTGTGGAACGACTTGCCTGAGAAGATTAAACAACTGAACACTCTCAACTCTTTCAAGAGAAACTTAAAAACGCATCTCTTTAAACTGGCATACGACTGACGTTATTGAGTCACGCTCTCGTTTTAATGACATTGCTATATACCAATGACTTATTCGTAATGTTTTATTCGTGTGTGTACTATAAGTGTAATATCTGTGTTTATTTATTTGTTGTGTTTAAATCAGCTCCTTTACACAATCTACTTTTAAAACAATCTACTTTTTTGGTTTTATTTCATTTATGCAGTTTTATGTAAATTATGTGTTTTATAGTTTTATTTAATTCATGCAGTTTCATGTAAAGCGCCTGAGAATATTTTATCTTAATTGGATTCTGGCGCTATATAAATTCCGATATAATAATAATAATAATAATAATAACACATTCACCACTGTCTGTAGCCAGGTACTCATTTACAGCTGAGTCAACTGTGCCATGTTGGGTAAACGAAACTGCCAAAGCTTCGAAACGGCTGCAAGAGGATTCGAAACAGGGTTCTCTCGATTGAGAGTCTGACCTTCTAACTACCACGCCACCACGCTCCCAATGGAGACCATTCTTCAAGCGTAAATAAACCTGGCCCGAGAAGTGTGTTTATTGCTTGTTTGGAACCTTGCTGCCTCGCGTTCTATTTTACGTTCAAAAAGGTCGTCGTTCACACCCATATCTTTCACAACCCGTTTTGCGGTGACAGTCACAGGCATATGTTGACCTTTTCAAAGCACCTCGTACCTGTTCTGTTGATTGATGTGCGTAAATATACGACCGTTTTAATGGATCCCGACTACGATACCAATGAATATTTTCAAGAACACGCAATCCACGTTAAAATAAACCATGCTTAAGCACGCTACTGCACCTCGACAAAATAACTTTAGGTGAAGTCGTGTACGTTTCCGTTTTGTCTTGTCTTGTTGTTGTAGAAACGCCGTCAGCATACTACAGAAGCAAAGTAGAGGTGGAATGACAATGTTCGTATCACCAGACCTTTCAATCTTCTCCATCCTCTGTGGATATCCCACTAAATATTTGCATTTTCTACCACTATCCTGTTCGAGTAGCTGCTTATGCTGTCTACACTACGGACAGCGATAGGGTGACAGTTAGTTTTCCGTCAAGCAAACTATCTTTGTCCGACAATCACGAGTTTAATATTTGCCCTATGTGTTAAAAGGGATACAAACTATTGTGTTAATGATGTAAACATGATGTACATGCACCTGTAATTTTTTTTTTAAGTCATATTTTTGTCTTAATTAATTTATTATCATTGGTTGTTTTAATGTGCCAATTGCATAATTCAACTGCTATAGTTGCCATTTTAATAAAATTATTATTAAATTATTATTATTAATACACGTGGTATGCTTCAAGGTACGTTCGTATATAGCGCGGTATCAAGTCCTCGAGACTTTTCAGAATTACCGTTAAAAGGAAACATAATTACCGTTAAAAGGTTTTTTGGCCTATGCACCTATAAGAGTTATTAGAACATAACTATTTGCAACTTCAATCAAAAATATCACGCCAGTGGTTTACTATGAAAACCCTGTTGAACAGCTTCATAATGTCATTTGCCAAATCAAAATCATATTCCTATACTTGCCAATAGTATATGGCCATGGCGTTTGCGTCTAAACTCAACTTATTTGACAAGATTTAACAAGACTGCCATCCAAGGTAAATGCCCAGATAGCAAATAGAAAAGGAAGCCATTGGCTTATCGAGAGTCCAACATTTTTAATCTATATGTAATCTGCCCTCCTGGAATACGTGTCAACCTTGTTTTTAAACATATTCACGCTGCTAGCAGTTACACAATTTGTAGATAATTTGTTCCATTCATCCATTGTCCTCTGTGACAAAGCATACTTCCTGATGTCCAATTTACACTGATCCTTTACTAATGTTACCTCATGTCCTCCAGTTGTACTATCATTTTTGAGCGAGAAAAACTATTTCTATCAATATTTTCACACCCACTCAATATCTTCAAAAAATCAATTTGATCTCCTCTTAGTCGCCTTGTCTCTAGGCTTGTTAAACCACATTCTTTCAATCGTTTTTCATAACTAAGGTATCTCCTCCGTATTCTTTCAAGCGTTTCTATATCCTTCTTAAGGTATGGTATCCAAGCTTGTATGCAGTACTCTAAACGAGGCCTAACTATTGCTTTATACGGAGGTATAATTAGCTTTTTCTCCTTTCATGTTTCTCCTAATCAACCCAAGAATTTGATTACCATTTGAAGCTGCAATACCACACTGCTCTGAAATTTTCATATCAGCGCTTATTGTAACTCCTAAGTCATTTTCTTTTACAGTAGTACCCAGAACAATATCTCCCATTTTATAGTTTACATCCAAGTTCCCATGTCGTGTATGTAGGCATTTACATTTCCCAAAATTGAACAACATCTGCCTCAGACCATTTCACTAATTTGTCTAGATCGTTTTGTAAATGTTTTGTATCACCATCATTGTTAACCATTCTAAACACTGTTGTGTCATCCGCAAATTTCAGTCCATTGCTTGTTATATCATCGTCCAAGTCATTATTCTATCCATTCGTTTATGCCATCCTCGATACCATGGGCTTTTAATTTCACTAGTAATCTATGATGTGGCACTTTTCAAAAGCTTTCTGAAAATCTAAGTATATAATATCTACTGGTGATCCCTCGTCTAGCCACTTAGTGATTTCTTCCAAAAAACATAACTTATTAGTTAAGCATGACCTAGCTTTTAGGAATCCATGTTGTGATGGATTTAATTATTTATGCCTAAAAAGGAAGTCCACCATATGGTGTTTGATTATCATTCTAATAATTTACAAATCACTGAGGTTAACCTCACTGATATGTAATTCTCTGACTTATTTCTCGAAAACTTTTTAAATAATGGTAAGATGTTTTCTTACCATTCAACAGGAACCACTTCTTCTTTTAGTGACAAGTTGAACACTCTTGTAAGTGGTTTACTAATTTGTTCTACTGTTTCCATTAGTAGTTTTGGGGGAATTCCATCCACTCCAGGTGATTTATTGTCCTTAATTGCTTTTATTTTCTTAGCTACCATTTCTGGAGTTACAACTAACTGCCATAAATAATCCGATTTTGCCTCCTGAATTTTTTTTATCTGGAACTGGTAATGAACTAATATCCTCTCTGGTAAACACTGAACTGAAGTATCCATTTAGGTCTTCCGCCATTAAAAATCTTGTAATATTATATTTCCAGCACTGTCTTCTAATTGTCCAAACTTGTCTCTTAAGTTTTGTTTACTCCTGATATATGCGTAAAAACTCTTGCTGTAATTTTTATGTTACATGCTATTTTTTGCTCATAGCTTCTTTTAGGTTGTCTAATTTCATTCGTAGCTGCATTTAATGCCTCTGTAATTTGTGTAGTCTTCATCCTTTCTGGTACACATATAAACCCTCCACATAGTTTGTTTTTACGCTATTTTTCTAATAGCTTCTTTTTGTTTGTACGCTATTTTGTAATAGTTTCTTTTGACAAGTGTTTCTTTCTAAACCATTTTCCTTGTTTTTTCATTGGAACAAATTTATCAATGATACTCTCAATTTCATATTTTAGAATATTCCAACAATTAATTGCATCAACAATCTTATGCAAAATATGGCTTTTGTTTACTATATATAATATATTTAGTAAACAAAAGCCATATGATATATATGTATATATATATATATA
>SDWI01001404.1:61137-71435 GCA_009193005.1 Lamellibrachia luymesi
AGAGAGAGAGAGAGATAGAGAGAGAGAGAGAGAGATATAGAGAGAGAGAGAGAGATAGAGAGAGAGAGAGAGAAAGGGAGAAAAGGAGTGGTTGCAAAGGGAGGGAGGATTGAGAAAGACAGCGATAGTGAAAGAGGGGAATTGGGAGAAACGGGAATGGGAGAAGCAGTAATGTGTCGTTTTGTATCTTTCTTGTAGTTCATTGTTACAATCCCTTGTGTGGCATGTGTATCCCTTGTGTGGCATGTGTATCCCTGTAAGACCGCTGCAAGCTCAAGCGCCGTGTCACTGAGTGAGACAGAAGAAGTTCAGGATATCGTACAAATGCGGGGCCTGGCGTCGTCGTCACACATGCTACAAGTAAGCACGAGCGAATCATTTCGAAATCGAATATTACTACTGCAAGTCGAATGTCTGTTCACCGGAACGTTAGATGATGCAATCATCGCAGTTTGTATGATAAGTACACGTGACACGTGTAGGGCGTTGTGGCACTCGTTTCATTGTGAAGTCAACGTAATCGAACACTGGTTCCGCGACCATCTAGGATCAGATAGTTATGGTTATTGATATGTTCACTTGAGTCACGATGTGCGACAGTCACTATTTGAATTCAATGGCAGTCGCCCACCCATTGTCTGCTACATCGCCGGGGGCTACCAGGGGCTACCTATCCTCGTATACCCAATTGTTGTACACACCAGCCCCTGGTGGACACCTCACCTTCAAACCCCCCTCAATCTATTGAGGCCATTTCGAATCAGGTTTGTTGATGTTCCACTCTGTAGCGTGATTAGTTTAAGTAAAGTGTAATAATATTATCCGCAGTCAGTTTAATAAAAGAGTAGTTAGTCTTGTTTCTACAATTTGGAGAACAAAACGAATTGTTGATTTGTGTTGACCATGCGCCTAAGAGACATCACATTCCACTATATCGCATGTGTAAAAGAATATACATTGCTTAGCTCCCGTATCAGTAAGTAATGTATACAGCTAGAGGAAATAACATTAGAAACAATTATTAAGCTGTGCCCTCTACTTTGTAGAGAACAGAACGTGTGGTGCTTTCTTCGGAAACCACCGACTACAGGCAGCTTGTTCCATTGCGTAAGTTGAGCTTATATTTAAACTTGGACTAATTATAACATTTTGCTTAGAGCTTCCTAAGTATGTATTCTACTTCTCACTTAGCACCATCAATCTCCTTTATTTGATCAGTCATAATACTCTCATGTATGCTTTACCGCTCCTTCATATAATACTGTATTGACTCATTTGTATTTTATACCTCCTATATTATTTTATCCTTCCTTTACATTTTATCACTCCTTAATATTAATCAATCCTTTGTATTGTATGCTTTATCGCTGTGTCATGCTTGACTGGGTTTACTTTATCGCTGTGTCATGCTTGACTGGGTTTACTTTATCGCTGTGTCATGCTTGACTGGGTTTACGTTATCGCTGTGTCATGCTTGACTGGGTTTACTTTATCGCTGTGTCATGCTTGACTGGGTTTACTTTATCGCTGTGTCATGCTTGACTGGGTTTACTTTCTAGTTTCTTGGAATGTGATATTTGACGTAGCAATTACTTCTCAAGAAACATTTTGTATTCTTTCCGAATATTTTGTCCGACATTTTTTGGAGAAGTGTACACCTTGTTAATCTCCTTGTGCTTTTTCTTTGATTAATATTTTATCCATCCTTTATGCTATGTCACTACTTCATAGTTTATCCATTCTTTATACTATGTCACGCCTTCATATTTTACCCATCCTGTATACTATATTATATATATATATATATATGTACAACTCAATCTTGTCAGATCTGTGTACCTACAATATTATATGTTGGTGAAGGTCAGGCACACTTCAAAGAAACGGATTCAGCACAGTTCATGACTTTGTAAACACCATATTAAATTTCTCGTATAAAGGCAACGCTTGTTTATTAAAGTGTGTTATCAATTGTACCGGTTTATTATACAGCAATTTAATTAGATATGTTCTTGAAATACAACGATGGGTGCGGGGGTTGTATGGTGTAGAACTGCGTTTATGCATAGCGATGCGTCAACGCGATTCTTACGTAATGAAATAAGCATGTTACGTGGGTTGCAATTGTCTAATCACGTAAACATTACGCTCTGCATGCCTTCCTTGAAATTAACTATAAATGTATAACCAAAGTAATAGGTATAACGTATATCTGAATTTGGTATATTTGATATGATACGTGATTTAGCATATGGTATTATGTACGATTATCATACGCATAATTGCAGTTAAGACCTTTTGTATTATGTCGTCGGGTCGACGGTTTGTGCGCTGTTGGCCTGGGTCTCTCCAAATGCACACCATTTGAAATAGCGCCTAATTGCATTCGTTAGTAGATAATTCGGAGATGATTATCTCTTCAATGTTTTCCTAGGGTTTACTAATATTATGGTATGAAGATTATATTAATTGTATTTGTTTTCGTTGACGTAAGCTATAGCTACCTTCCATAAAAACTCAATACATATTTGTTTCCAAATTGCATTTCCACCTTACATTTTCGGTTGTGTTGATGATGACTTTTGTGCGTGCCTGTTCATTATAATGAAACATACTATTTTGTAACAAAATTAACTTTGTTGCGCTGTTTTGTGTTAATCATCACTGCGGCTAAGTTCGCTTTATTTATGATCTGGAAACGGAAACGGGTAGAAATAATTTATGTTGTATTTTCTTGACAGAGTTTTGAAGAATGAAACGCTGCTGTACTGGGTGAGGAACGTGGATCCAAAGTTGACGAGACGTCATTTGCAAATCGAAACAGACAACTACATTGTATTTTCGGTGTAATAAAGTTCTACAAATGCTGCATCGTTCGGTTCTTTCACAGACTCGCAAATTCAAAATGACATAAAGCCGGCATACCAGCGCGAGCAAGACACAGGCAACTACTGTGAGACCATGTTAGACGCTTTATTCGGAATTGACCGGTACGTCTACATCCCCTACGATAGATAGATTGATTGCCGTAGCAGATCCGGAATGTGTCTTTGTCGTTTGTCATGTATCACGAAAATCACAACTAAACGTATCACGAAAATCACAACCAAATGTATCTCCAAAATCACAACCAAATGCAAGGACGCATCCTACGAAAAGATGCCTCTATCGAAGCAGGTGCAACACAAAGAACAGCCATTAGGTGAATTAAGCATTATTGCTGCCAAGGTTGGGTACTACAGTATTACAATGGTCAATGGTTAATTGCAATTACAATTACACATCATCACAAACCTTAACAATAGTTACAAGTACAGTGTTCTAAAATTATATATTACAACTACACCATGATTGTAATTAATTACAAATAGCCCAATTACAATTTAACCCGACCCTGGTATCGACTTATATTGTTTTATCGTTAATAGCAGTGGTATTGTGTTATACTACCAGCTGGTAGTAACCGATGTGTTCATTATATCGACTTATATTGTTTTATCGTTAATAGCAGTGGTTATTGGGTTATACTACCAGCTGGTACATAACCGATGTGTTCATTATATCGACTTATATTGTTTTATCTTTAATAGCAGTGGTTATTGTGTTATACTACCAGCTGGTACATAACCGATCTGTTCATTATATCGACTTATATTGTTTTATCGTTAATAGCAGTGGTTATTGTGTTATATTACCAGCTGGTACATAACCGATGTGTTCATTATATCGACTTATACTGTTTTATCGTTAATAGCAGTGGTTATTGTGTTATACTACCAGCTGGTACATAACCGATGTGTTCATTATTATATGTGTGGTGCAGATTCAAGAAAGTAAGCTTGACGACTGACATAGGAAAGGGTTAGGGCAGTGGTCGCACCCTGGCTTTATGGTGTTGTTGTAATGTGTGCCTTACTTGAAAAGACACAACGGAACAGATCGGATCGTTATAGATGAGACAGTTATGTGGCCTGTGACAGGTGAAAAGCTGTACGGAGACGTCGTGTTGTGTGGTCCCGTCTTAGTTATTAACAGCTGATGTTAACAGGTGCGCTGTCATTGATGCATGTCGCGCCGTCAACGACGCATGATGCCATTTATATACGCATTAGTGCATACGTTAAGCATGAATTGAAAACAATATTGGGCGTCGCATGCGTTAAAGGCAAGATTAAGTGGTGTATCTATTAAATACTAGACGGAATGTCGAACCCATTAAAGAGTGCAATCTTTGTGTTCACAATTCGCAAAATTCATATATTGAAATTCGTTGTAGTTGAGGTTTAGCTTTTTAAAAGTGCTTCCACATTTCATTTAACCCATCACGAATTAGGTCCGTTGATGTTCATATCTGAACATAATTGAACTCGTCGAATGAGTTAACTTTGATCGTTATATCGGGTAACTTGTGAATGTAACTTGCATTGAGCCGACATCAAGTCGTTAATAGGCAAGTGGACAAGGAAGCCAGTGCTCTATTGAGAGTCCAACAATTGTTCATCTATGTATAGCCCGCCCTCATCAGATATATGTCATTTGCATTTTAAACATAATCACACTGCTAGCATTAACACAATCATTGGATAATGTTTTTATTTATTTTTCGCCCTCTGTGAGAATTAATACTTTCTCATATGCCACCTACTATGTTCCTATATGTTGTCAAACCACACTCTTCTAAGCGTCGATAAGCTCATAGGCACATCAAAACAAAAGGATTAGTCAATCTCGATAAGCTATGCTAAAACTGTCAACAGACTGAAGAATGCGCTAGAGAGCTAAGGAGGGCACGTAATTCTTACGATATGACTTTCGTGCTTCTAGTCAATATTCCAAATGAATGTTGATTATCTGTTGAAGCAGCAATCCCACATTGCTCTGAGTTTTGCTGTACGTGTTTAAACTGCTTTTTTCTGAGGTTGCAAATATTTCCAAAGAATAAATAGAACTAAAACTGTTACAACTGCCTCTCTTTATCAGGCAGCTAGGCACACATTTGCTCACATTCTATATATAACAAGTTTCTTGTAACATGTAAGTAGATCGTTTCTTTTTCGTTAATGAGTTATTGCAGTCTTCAACTGTGTTGAATGCACATAAACTCGAAGCACTTACGACGGTTGCGGGAAGTATATATTTAAATTTAATTGGTCATCTCATTTTGTAAGAGCAACGTTGAATAAAATCATAGATCGTTAGTTGCCATGCCCATCTCAAAACATCAAAGCTAACATCGTGTTAGTGTGTGTACGTATACGTGGTATGTGGAGGCTGCAGTATGAAGGACGAAAACATGTTCACAAATCAGAATCAACACGTCATCGTACCTTTAATTCAAAGGTTCAAGTTTAGGGAAGGGGTCTGAAGTTGAATAAAATTTATTTCGTGTAGTGTCGCGCATCGATGTTAAGATGTGGTCAGGTTGACGAATTACTGTTTTAAAATAAATGACTACTGTTGGTGATTTCGTACAACCCCCGCTGGTGATGACTGAATAACGTTCGTTCACATGGACATTTATACTGATCGCTACTGGTGATTTATTATAACACCTGCTGACGAAACCTGCATAACATTCGTTCACATGGTAATAAAGTCTCCTGTTGCAGATTCCTTAAGCCGAACTTGTCAAAGGTCTCCCCTATTTACAATGAACACAACACAAAAAATTCACATTTTGTTTATATTTTCTGAGTAACCATAAATGAAATTATCTTCTTTCTTTAATAAAAAAAAAACATAGGTGCTATGGGTCTTGCTACATCATCATTCGTTTGAACTATTTGACATTTGGTTTGCTTTATTTCATTGTTTACCATAGAATCTGATCGATTAGGACGGGGATGGAGGCAATGTATATTTGTAATTCTAAATCAAATTATATTACACGCGCATATAAAAACCGGTAGGGATACATACCCATACACGCACACGCACACGCACAAGCACACGCACACGCATACTTTAATCCAGTTTTCCGCAGACATAGAATTATATTAATTATATTTACAAGATGACGCGTGCGTTCATTCGTGCGCACGTGCGTGCGTATGCGTGTGCGCGAGTGTGCAGTATTACATATGTTGTGATGTGCGTGCGTGTGCCTGTGCGTGTGCGCGAGTGTGGAGTATTACATATGTTGTGACGTGCGTGCGTGTGCGTGTGCGTGTGCGTGTGCGCGAGTGTGGAGTATTACATATGTTGTGACGTGCGTGCGTATGCGTGTGCGCGAGTGTGCAGTATTGCATGTGTTGTGACGTGCGTATGTTACATTGATGTTTCAATAACTATTATTTGGCCTGCTTTTTTGGCCAGTATATATGTTGTCTATGCACTATTTTGTTTGTTGTGATGGGTGTATTACTGGAGAAGGTGCGAAAGATTTTCAGGAAACAACAGAACCATAGATACACACACCAAAGCAGACTGTTTAATGTTAACTTCGGCTACACTCTTAGTTCAGAAACAGAAGAGTTATTGTTGAGCACAAGACTGCAGGTATATGACGTGACATATGCAAAGCTGTGTCAAAATATGTTAGTTGGGTATAAGGGGTCAGGGGTCCGTACCATGTCGAGATGTCCGTACCAGGGCGAGCCGTTTGGTTTCACGCTGTGACATTCGCAGGTGAGTGAACAATAACCACCACTGGAAGTCGTCGATAATTGCCCTTAAGAATCTGTTGATGGCGTATACATGCTTGATGAATGACCTCTTCCAGCTATAAAAGACCCCATAGAATAGTCCAAGACAGTAGAGTTCCCGACTTCGAGTCGGTGTCGCTGCTGTCAGACAACGTCCGAGTCAACAGAAAAAAAGATTTTGAAGTAAGTCCACTTTGTTAGATAATTCACCTGCGATGTAATGTGATCATTGCCGACATTCTCACATTAGCCAACACTAGTGTTTGTTCTAAGCCTTAATATTTTCCCGACAGCTGGCCGTCACGATGCACAAACAACGGGCGGCCCTAGCGCTGTGTCTGCTCGGCCTGTTGGCGGCGTCGCTCGCCGAGGAGACGGCCAAGACGGAGCAAGTCGACGACGATCACGGCTTGGAGCGCCAGCCGAGGAACGTGGCAGCTNGTGTGTGTGTGTGTGTGTGTGTGTGTGTGTGTGTGTGTGTGTGTGTGTGTGTGTGTGTGTGTGTGTGTGTGTGTGTGTGTGTGTGTGTGTTCGAGAATCCCTTCCATTCTTCACCTTCAGCAGCCACTACAGAGCTTTCAACGCCATTTGGTCAAACACACAAGGCGTCCATTATTCGTGGCACTTGTGAGTGTTTGTTACCATGTCAAGACGACGTGTTGCTTTCAGTGGGCTACCCGGGGTTCTACTATCGCTGTGGATTCTGTCAGGGGAACTCGTGGCTTCCTGTTCAGCGGCCGTGTTATCGGTGGAGACGGGTCTGCGTGAGATGGGCATGGCGCGGTTGGTGGTTCAGGAAGAGGAGGCGTTGCGTGTAAGTATCACGCAATATAAAGACACGGTCAGAGGCGAATGAATGACTCTATTTCCAATTGAATTGTAGTAACGTGTTCGTTCTTGTTGTCGCCGTTCAAGGTTAAGGCCGGTTCACACGAGCGATTGATCGTCCGATTGATCGGGTGACACGCATCGTGTCGCATGACAAAGCGCAACTAAATGATATGTACTAGACAATGCGAGGAGAGGCTAGTGAGTCGCGAAAAATCACGATAAGACAATTCGAGTCGCGCCAAGAGCTGCTTTAGATTGACATGATCAGTAGCCATCTTATCGGACATAGTTTACCGATGGCTAAACAACACAGGCGAAAGGCCGAACATTAGACCTAATGAGATATATTAATTTACTATTTGAAATAATTAAAAGATTTTGTTTATTAAAGGTATAAGTAAGTTTTGGAAAACCGTACGAATTAGGTACGAAGTATCCTACCTGATAACAACCTTAAATCTGTCGAGAATAACAAGTTTCGAATTGACGTAGCTAAGATGTTTCCCGCCGTATTTACGTCCATTCTTACATATGCACCAATGTGTTCAAATAGGCTATTCTGGCTCTATTCTGTTGCACATTGCACTGACGCTACACCAACATAACACTACACCAACATAATAATACACCAACATAACACTACACCAACATAACACTACACCAACATAACACAATCGCTGTATCTCGTTGACAGTCGCTATATGTGGTACGTTGAGACATACTGCTGCAGCCGAGGGATCCTCTTCTACTTCCACGGCCAGTACTTGTGCTTCAACAGATGTATGTCTATATTTCCGATTATATAGAAAATATAATTATTATATTATGTTATATTAGGAATGCAATGAAAAACGTTCGGCCACTTTTGTTATGACGACATAACATATTTAGTCGCTTTTGAGATGTTCTTCAGTAGGCGATAATAGGGGTATTTCATTTATTTCGGTCGAAGGTGTTTGCATTATGTTTGCTGTCATATTACCGTATTTAGCCATATAATGCACCTTACATTGAAATTGCTATATCTTAATTTTACGAACTACTTTAAATGGAAATAAAAAATAAAAAATTCAGTTATATTCTACCTTACGCTTGATGAGTGGTTTGATGTGTATATTTGGTGCAAGCTACGGACTAGTTATTCAATACTAACGAGAGCTACCATTTCTACAAATGTCTTGCAGATTATCGTCGATGTGGTGGCTTCTTCGGGTCTGGAAGTGTCTTCCCTTCATGTCATTACAAGTAAGTTGATATTAGTTTCTCTTTAAAAATTAATCGCAACGATGTGAGCATTCATTATTCATCAGTGACAACAGTTTTTTAAATACAAGCGCCAGGTGACGCTGCTGCTTTCTCACAACAATGTGTATTTTGTCACGGTATAGAAAATTTAATATTTTACAATATTAAGGATAGGCCTACATATTTATTTGGACATACATTTGTGTGGGGAGCAAAACTACGGTCCGTTCCGTTCTCATGCCATCAAACCCGCGGCCCTTAATGTAAAATAATATTGCAGAATAGTTTTTATGCAAACCTACGTCGGATCGTTCGTCCCACCTATTAATGCTGATAGCTTGGTTTTATTTAAAGGGTGTCGTTGTTTTGCTCCTAGTGTGGTGTAACACGTCGGTGTCATAACCATCAGATGATTATCTCCGAAAATTATTATACAAGCAATTTAAAAAAACTGTTAATTTTTTTTTACCTCCATCTTACCAACGATTGTCACCTTGGCGCGTTTAGAAATGTTTTTGTATTTCGTCTTTCAGTGGTATGAGTATATGCGGTCCGTCTTACAGATTGAGCGGTTCCAAGTGCATTATGGTAAGCTGTGCTCTAAGCATTTGGTAACTTTGTGGGGCCCACATATTGATAACAATAATCCTACCATTAGTCACACTGACAAAAGAACTTAAATCCGCACCTTTTCTTTCGCAGATGTGCTCATTATAATAGTCGTGTACGTGCTCATTGTAATAGTCATGTACGTGCACTGATAAACCTAATGGAATGGTTCGTTCTAAATATAAAACAACATGTCATTATGTTTAGTTGGCATCATTATTAGCATTATTAACAAGAAAACAGACTCTATCTTTGGAATAATTTAGTCCTGTTTTATGATGTTATTAAATTAATAATTAGGTTCCTCAACATTCATTGTTTTACTGTATTCAGGCAGGCAGGCAGGCAGGCAGGCAGGCAGGCAGGCAGGCAGGCATGCAGGCAGGCAGGCAGGCAGGCAGGCAGGCAGGCAAGCATATCGCAAACTGCTTTATGACCAAGACGCCATAGTAATCACTGTTCTTTCTGTGCTTTTCCAGGGGAAGGGCGCAGGCGCTGGTGTAAGGGGTACTGCTGGATCTGCAGTAAGGGTGACGAAGAATCCGATGAAAGCCATGTCAAGTGCGCCCTTGAATGCCAAAGACGGAATGATGGTAGCGAGCAAAGCCATACAGGCAGCCTAAACCCAACGCTGTCTTGTCTTTCTGGCAATAAAGCTATGTTAAATACTATTTGGTGTTGTTTTGTGGATGAATGTACAAACGTAGACCTACTTCGGCTATTTAACTTATAATCCATAATTCCAATTGATCTTTGTCCTTGGATGAAATTAGGAAATTGGCTTTTATCACGAGTAATATCACAAAGGGCTAACTAAACAAAAACACCTGTTGTTCTAGGGTATCCATGGCAAAGAGAAACCACTCTAACAGCCCCCATAGCCATTTTCTATAGCATAGGCTGAATGTAGGACAATTAACAGAGCGAAAATTTAGCAACGCAAATAAGACATGCATTGCCCGGCTCATC
>SDWI01001404.1:78008-92689 GCA_009193005.1 Lamellibrachia luymesi
GAGAGAGAGAGAGAGAGAGAGAGAGAGAGAGAGAGTGGTTAATGGTAGCTGTAATTATCCTCCAGGTTGCCACCCCAGTGACCCCACCAGTGGACAGTCTATTGTCTTGGGTTCTGGCCTACCTGAATGAGTATCCTTTCATTCTATGTTATTGCTCGCAGTTAACTGTCAATTGCCTATTCCTTCCTTCCATTTCCACCACCTCTGCAACCCTGGAACTGTGTGACTCAGTGTATGGCTCTACAGACATGTTCATGTAGTGGGACTGGCACATTGTGGAACTTGGTGGTTACAATAATTTACTACTGCATTTGTTAAATAAATTAATATTGTGTTTGTATACATTACGTTGTTTTTTCTCCAATTAAAAAAATCCGTGAATATAAAGCCAGAACATTTGAAATTAATTCAAATGCATTTGCAAATGTGCAACCAAAACATTTGCATTTGCATTTTAGTGCGACCCCAAAACATTTGTATTTGAACGCGTTCCTTGAAAATGGCATTTGCATTTGCATTTGAATCAAGTGAAGCATTTGCATTTTCATTCAAATGCGTTGACATGCATTTGTTAACAAACATGCATGGCACTCGCTGACCACAAAGACAAATAATTCTTCAGGAGTGAGAAGACACAGGCGGCTGACTACAGCGAAGCGTCAAAGCATGTCGACCTTTACACGCGCGCGGCAGTCGAGCTGGGTGTGGCGGTTACAAGGCGTTCTATCAACGCGCGATGTCACAGCCCCGTTGTCAGTCAAATCCAGACTGATCCCGCCTCCTACGTGATGACTGAAAAGGGTGTTCCTCGAGACACCGGTTTTGCGTGGCATTTGCGAACCACTGCGATATCGACGAGAAGCAAGAATTAGCCATGTTGTCGTCTACTGCCTTCCTCTCGAGCCATACTCTGCTGACTACATAAGTGCCCATGGCAGATCAACCTATTCAAATATGTATTTGTCAGTTGCTGTGTTAACAAATTCACGGGCGGATGCAGACCCTGAGAATGGGTTGCCCAGTTTCCAAACAGAACACCAGGGTGGTAGCACGCTTAGTTGTCCGAATAATTACCACGCGTGCGTGCATATAAACCAAATCGTATTAATAATTACTTTACTTACTTATTTTATACCATGATTATACATGTGAAATATTTCTCAAGTTTATCATGTTTTTTTCAAAATCATGTACGACACCTACAATACATGATGTACGACACCTACAATACATCATGTACGACACCTACAATACATGATGTACGACACCTACAATACATCATGTACGACACCTACAATACATCATGTACGATATCTACAATACATCATGTACGACACCTACAATACATGAATACAATACACGAATGAACCCATTGCATCTTTCAAAGGTCCATCAACTTAGTGCGATATTGCTTCGATGTTTAATTTCAGCATATGTATAATGGAAATATTGATCTCACATGTTTAGCCCATATGCTAAATTTATTTTTCCGTAATAATGAAAACAAAGTCCATGC
Source organism: Lamellibrachia luymesi (assembly GCA_009193005.1). NCBI lineage: Eukaryota > Metazoa > Annelida > Polychaeta > Sabellida > Siboglinidae > Lamellibrachia > Lamellibrachia luymesi. The sequence continues at coordinate 79,525 of SDWI01001404.1, forward strand.
GCTCTGATTGTATCTCCGATGGGTTGGACACAGAGCGAGGACAGCAATGGTCCAAGGACCGAACCCTGCGGGACACCCGAAGTCAGACAAGTTGTACTCGATGATGCATTACTAATGCCAACTCGCTTAGTTCGCCTCTGCAGATACGATTGCAACCAGTCAATAATTTAACAAGATTTAACAAGATTGCCGTCCCAAACAACAAGTTCCAGATGGCAAGTGGACAAGGAAGCCATTGGCTTGTCGAGAGTCCAACATTTTTCTCATCTATATGTAGCCCGCCCTTATCAGATATCTGTCAATTCTATGTTTAAACATCTTCACATTACTAGCATTAACACAATCATTTGGCAGTTTGTTCCATTCATTTATCACCCTCTGTGAGAAAGACTACTTTCTCATGTCCAACCTACACTGCTCCTTAACTAATGCTGCTTTGTGTCCTCTGNTAAAGAATTGGGTGTTACTTTACGGCGTAAGTTGCGTGGCTGTCATGCAACCGGCCACTGGTTTCTAGTGTTGTCAAGCCATATTGTAATAAGCGACTTTCGTAACTATGGTCTCTCAATTCTTGAATCATTTTAGTTGCTCTTCGTTATATTCTTTCTAGCTTGCCTATGTCCGATTTACGATACGGCTCCATGCTTGAATACAATATTCCAAATGTGGTCTAACTATTGCATTGTACAAGGGTACAATTAGCTGTTTCTCCTTATACATGATAGTTCTCCTAGTTAGCCCTAGAATTTGATTTCCTTTCGAAGCAGCAATTCCACATTGCTCTGAAACTGTCATGTCAGCACTAAATGTTACTCCTAAGTCCTTTTGTTGTGTGGTTCTACCTAGTACAGCATCCCCCATTTGATATTCTTCGACCATATTTCCATGTCCTGTGTGTATACATTTACACTTCCCAAAATTGAATAATATTTGCCATTTTTCTGACCATTTAACTAATTTATCTAGATCATCCGGTAAACTTTGTTTATCTGTATCATTAATAACATTTCTGAATACTTTTGTGTCATCTGCAAATTTTTAGTACTTTGCTAGATATGCCATCTTCCAAATTATTTATATATATTAAAACAGTATATGGCCTAATACTGATCCCTGTGGTACCCCACTCAAAACCGATTTCCAGTTTGAAATCTCACCATCTACTATTACTCTTTATTGTCTGTGTGTAAGGCACTTTTCTATCCAGTTGATTACATCATTACCTATGCCATGGGCTTTTAGTTTAAGTAAAAATCTTTGATGTGGCAATTTATCGAAAGCTTTCTGCAAATCTAAGTAGACAACATCCACTGGTGACCTGTCATCTACCCACTTTGTATTTTTTTCCAAAAAACATAAGATATTGGTTAGACATGACCATGCTTTTAGGAACCAATGTTCAGATGTATTTATTAATTTAGGTTTCACAAGGAATTCCACCATGTGGTCTCTAATTAGTTTTCGAGTAATTTACATACAACTGATGTTAGAATCACTGGTCTGTAATTATCTGGCTTGTTCCTCGATCCCTTCTTAAATAGCGGCGTAATATTTGCTTCCTTTCCATTCTGAAGGAACTATTCCTTCTTCTAGCGACAAGTTAAACAATTTTGCAAGTGGTGTACTAATTTGCTCAACAATTTCCTTAAGCAGATTAGGTGGTATCCGATCAACTCCAGGTGATTTATTATCTTTCATCTTCTTAATTTTCTGTGTTATCATTTCAGGAGTTACAAATAATTGCCCTAAATGTTCTGATTTATTGCCCTCAAATTTAGTAAATTGAATTGGAAGTGAGCTGATATCTTCTGTGGTAAAAACTGAGCTGAAATACTCATTCAGGACCTCTGTCATTTGAAACCCGTCTGAAATTATGTTTCCCCTGTTGTTTTCCAGTGGTCCGACCTTATCTCGAACTTTCTGTTTACTCCTTACATAACCATATAAACTCATGCTGTCATTTTTTTATTTTACCTGCCAATTTTTTTTCAAAGGTTCTTTTAGATTTTCTAATTTCAGTTGTAGCTAGGTTAAGTGCCTCTTTGTAATTTGCATAGTCTTCATCCTTTCTGGTACGCCTATAAACCCTCCACATAGTTTGCTTAAACACTATTTTTCTAATAGCTTCTTTTGACAAGTGTTTCTTTCTAGACCGTTTTCCTTGTTTTTTCAAGGGAACAAATTTATCGATGATACTTTCAATTTCATATTTTAGAATATTCCAACATTCAATTGCGGTCTTATTCATCAGCATGTTATTCCAATCTAGCTTTGCTAAGTATTTTCTCATATCTTTAAAGTTATCTTTGTGGAAGTTTCTCCATACGTTTTTTATTTTTACTTTCTGATTTAACATTGATGTCAAAATGTATTTTATTGTGGTCACTGTTACCCAACGGGTCATGTATTTTTACATTGTCCACTAATGCTTTATGTGATGATAAAACTATACCTAGGCGTGGTCGCATAACTTCCGCGATTTTTCCTTCACGTCTAATATTTTAAATATATCTGGCCGTGAATAAGTGTAAATGAAATTGTACATTCGTGTAGTGTAATCGAAGTGCTTATTATTTTGTTTAAATGTTCATTTCCCTCATGTCGAACATTTTGAATTTAACTACCCGTGTATGAATAAGTTTAAACGAAATTGTCATGTTTATGCACGTTCATGCAGTGTAATCGTAATGCCTTAATTGTTTACGGTCATGTAGTGTAATCGTAATGCCTTAATTGTTTTCGTTCATGTAGTGTAATCGTAATGCCTTAATTGTTTACATGTTTGACTCGAATTCATATTTGAGACGGCGAGTCGTAATTGCGTGAAGGTTATATACATGAAAATTCGCACTCTGATTGATGATCTGGTGAATTATGTTATCAGATTATAGACATGAAAACGTAGCAGTCGTCTCAATAATGTGCTCTAATCCCTTTATTGTGTGCTCAGCGACAATGCCTATAATGAATTAAGATGTTTTCCTTTTATTGTATGTTCACACCTCAAATGGGTTGCGAAGACATTAAAGAGCATCATACCATTGTTTTAGTCAAACACATTTTGTTATACGGCCATAGATTGGTAGTTAATTGAAGTAGGTGTGACGTTATTTTCTGATGATCATTGTCTATTTAAATCTGTATTCACTACTGGTCTGTCCACAAATCTGCCTGTTCCATTGATTGTTACATTTGCTTTACCTTTGGAATCGCTCTGGAATATTTGGATTATTTGCTTTTATTATACTGAATTGAAAAAGTTACTCGATTCAAGATGTTGCCTGTCGTGTTGAATACCAAATATCATCTGACTGGGAGGCATTGGAAAGAACCCAGATAAACTCGTACAAGGACTATGTTGTAAAGAAAAACAAGGACTATGTTGTAAAAAAAGTAAATGCAGCACGTAAGGTTTTAATTAGAGCACAACCCGAGACAGTGTCCACAGCGCAAACTACACGGCGCAACACGTATGATGAAACGCAGGACAGGCACTACCGTGATAATCTCAGAGCATTTGACATGCACTCCATAATGCCTGGAAGTTAGTAAAACAACTTTCAGGAAAAAAATCAAAAACCACCTTCATGCAAGGGGAAGATCGTTTGGATGCTTGGAAAAGTTAAATCAAACAACTGCTCTATTTAGACAATACGAGAACATCCAACCTTCCAGTTGATCCGGTCTATGAGACCAACCCCAACATTGACACCGACATCTTCTCACATTGCGATCAAACAAATGAAACTTGGCAAAGCCCCTGGACTAAATGGCATTCCCATTGAAGTGTGGCGACTACCCAAGTTAAGGAAAGATTTACTAAAGTTCTGCAACAAAACATACTTAAGGAAAAGACCACCAGAATGGGGGATTTCGGGCATCGCACCAATACCTAAGAAAGGAGGCCTGACTATTCCTGAAACAATCTTACGATCAAACCACAACGGATTTAGACCTCTACGATCTTCATCTTCGTAGATTCTTGATCTTAGACGCATCATCGAAGAAATGAGAAACCACTAGAAAGAAACTGCCATTATTTTCATCGATTTCAAGAAAGCCTTTGACTCTGTAGATAGTAAGACACTGTTCCAGATTCTCCATGCGTATGGCATCCCAGAGAAGATCATCAAAGCCATACAGATAATGAATGTAAACACATCTGCAGTTGTATTGACTCCAGAAGGGGAAACTACAAATTTCAACATTAACACAGGAGTTCTCCGAGGAGACCCTCTCGCCCCATACCTGCTCATCATAGTCTTGGACTACGTATTAAGAATTGCGATTAATGACAGAGAAGGAGTAACCCTAACCAGACGCAGAAGCACCAGACATCCAGCCTCACATCTCTCTGACCTGAATTATGCCGATGACATCGCCCTGTTCGCTGACACGATACAAGAAGCAGAACTTTTACTTCGTAAAGTGGAAAGTGCTTCCAAATCTACTGGACTATTTCTCAACCCAAGCAAAACAAAGTACATGCATATCAACCAGTCTGCTAATGATAGCGTTCACTCATCAGACGGGTGTCACATTGAGAAAGTAGGGGATTTAAAATATATCGGATCCTACACAAACTCACAGCATGACACCCAGTGCAGAAAAGCCCAGGCATGGGTAGCAGTTCACGCCCTTGACAAAGTTTGGAGAGTGCCCGTCTGCAGATTCACCAAACTGAAGATTTTAAGGACGACGGTTGAACCGACCCTGTTACATGGATGCGATTCGTGGTAGCTAACACAATCAGTAGAAAATGCACTGGATGGCACCTACACAAGAACTGTACGGCTCCCTCCCGCGGATTACCAACATCGTGAGACAACGACGTCTTCGTATGGCAGGTCATGTGATGCGCCATGACGAAGCAGCCAACAAAGTCCTGCTCTGGAAGCCCGATGGCCCTCGGAGAAGAGGTCGACCAACAACTACTCTACAAAACATCCTAGAGAAAGACACGAACCTCAGAGGGACAAATCTAATAGCGGCAATGAAGAACCGAAACCACTGGATGGAAATCATTATGTCACCACATTAAGTGGATGACATAAGTAACTAAGTATTTTAAAACGTGTGCATACATTTCCATTTTCTTTATACATGCAGTGTTTTACAAAATAAATTACTTAACATTTAAACACATTAGCCACCAATTAAATAAGCAACATAGTATGTGCAAAATTATGTACAACTGATAGTTGGTATGCAATAGTTTCAGAATGGTTATTCACTCACGATCCACACATATTGATATGATGAGAAAGTGGACAACAACGTACTTGTTATGTACATATTTATAGTAGTTGTTTCTTACTTTAACTAATAACACACTCTGATAATGCAGTAAGTATGACAATAAAAGCTTACAGTTCATCCTATATGATACACATGTCAAATATTCATCTTGCATCAAAATCTGCATAATAGTTTGCATTAAAAAAAACCTTTATATATATATATATATATATANTATATATATACACACACATAATAATGTTAATGACCTATACATGTCAAACATGTTTAGAAGTAACACTGAGTTTTTTGTTATGTCTCTGTAGGGTATATGTCTTTTACTTTTTACCAATCGACCTTGTATAAATGTGCAAAATGCGTGAAAAATAGCACTGTTTACAGCTCTCTTGCAACCAAAATAATGGGTGCACGCATTGGTATGAATGACCCCCACACAGGTTGAGAACATTCAGTACTTCCACAATGTACAACAATTACATTACCATTAATATTAGTATTTTTAGGCCAGGTACACTTTTTGATCAAAATAGAAAAAAAAAACCTGTTTTGAAAACGTAGACGGGGTTGTCTTTAAAATGATCTACCATGAAAACTAGTTAACATACAACAATACAACTGGTGCCATGATGTATCGCAATAATATACCTTTTTAATGATGTATAGTACTTTGCAATAACTTAATTATCTCAAAATGGTTCAGCATAGCTACAGTCAGGAATCTTGTGGCCGAGTACAGGTTCACTTAAAAAAACTTTCCATGATGTTGTTTCCCATTACCTGCCTGCCCCGGCACCAGATGAAGGGGTTTACATTGCTAATACATACCTTACAGTCTGCACTTGTTTAAGTTTCATACATAAGGGACAACCATATTTTTGTAAGCATTTACATGCAGTGTTAGCAACTACAAACAAATGCCATGATCACTTGAAATTGTTTTTCACAACTGTATAAAAAAAATTCCTCCCGGTTTGTCGGCCCTGTTCCCCACAATCTACGCGTGGTCGAGGTAATGTTTTCAGAGGTATAAAGTCTTTATTGCAAAGGTCCCACCAAACAACTAAATTAGAAGAACAACAGGCTAAGAAGGGCGAGTTACTTAAACTCTTACATGATCCTCAGAAACCAGCTGCATTAACAGTCTTTCTTGGTAGATTACCTAAAAGACATCCTCATAATTTAGTTTTCAGACGGAAGGGGTTCCCATAGTTTTCAAAAATAGTAATTAGGAATTGAAATGTCCTGTATTTAACATGGGTGACCCATACCTGCCTCAGGTCAACATTCCACATAACGCTAGAGAAAGATGAGGTGTGAGGAAAATATGTATGCACAAAAAAACGGGGACTAACTGTAAGTGAGGTAGTTTCGGAAAACACCCACCCAAATCTTGGCCTTCAAACTTAAAAAGTTTGAAATAGCTCGGTCATACAAGCAATCAAGGAAATTAACACACCCTCGAGGGGTAACGAGGGTTGGTGTGGTTACAGTTAGGTGTGCAATCAGTTTAATTAAGCCTGCCGTAAGTTTAATTAGGCCACCAGTCAGTACAGTTAGTCCAGCAATCCGTGTAGTTAAGCCAGCAATCCGTGTAGTTAAACAAGCAGTCGGCTTCATTAGGCAAGCAGTCAGTTTAGTTAAGCCAGCAGTAAATTTAGTTAGGCCAGCAGTCAATTTAGTTAGACCAGTAGTCAGTTCAGTTGGGCCAGCAGTCAGTTTAGGGGTAGGGTTAGTTAGACCAGGGGGTCAGTGAAGTTACACCCGGTCTGACAAATGTATTTATGTATGTCGAGACCAATTTATATTGCTCTGGTTTCTCTTCCACCGGTGCAACAAGCGAGGGTTCCAAGCAACCCGGCAGCTCGGCAACGACCTCGGTGCAACAAGCGAGGGTTCCAAGCAACCTGGCAGCTCGGCAACGACCATCCCTCGGCACAATTATTCCATTGATTAATACATTTTCTTAATACTACTTAACTGTTTTCTTAAATGAATAGTATGTGTGGATTTTAATTTCATTAAATTGTATTACTTAATTGTTTGCTTAACTGGACTGTGCCATCGCATCTGTGGACTTCTTGCTGTAATCTGTAATTCAAACTCAATAATGTTCAGATTCATTGACTAACAACAACACTTTTTATTGGTAATATATGTATAATGTATTTTGAAGTGGTTTATACATTACTCCAGGCCACCTAGCGGACTGCCATGAAGAGCAACAAACAAACGGCTCTTTTCAGAGCCCCAACTCTAATAAAAGAGTTTGCTAACTATCCAATTGGTGACATTGTCAATAATATGTTGCCGGCTGGTTTTCAGATGTAACTTATGTATTTAGACAATAAATTCATTTGGTTTTTTCAACCCTATGTATAAAAGTGTCTGTTGTGTCTCTAATGTTTCAATATACCTTCCATATTATGTGTGCAATAAACACGCTACAATAATAATTTATATTATACATATTCATTTCCATATATATCCTTCAATTGTATACACTTATTTTGGTTCCTTATCTATATTCGTCATAATACTCATCACCACTATTGTATTTCTGAAATGAAATACTGCCTATTAACTCATACATTTCCCTATATATATCCTTTGATTTTATACACTTATATTGGTTATTTAGCTTTACCACTATTATAGTTCTGTAATTAAACAATGCCTATTAACTGAAACAATAATAAAGTGTACTTTTAATAATTAAATGTTACAATGATCGATTGATCGTCGTCAATCCTAATTCAGATATTTGCTAAATACCGTCGCCAACATGATGGCGTAACCGGAAGGAAATTATTGGTGTTGCGCGCGCATATGTCATAGTCGGCAAAATCATCATTAAGAATGTTGCTGTTACTAATGCAAACATTATATACAATACAATATAAAATACTTCTATTGTGTTAAGATCTTCGGGAAACAAAATCTCGGCAGCCCATCAAAACAAAAGGAGTTCAGAATCAGAATCAAAACCAGTTTATTATTGGCAACTTTTCAGTTGGATTGTACATATAGTCACGATAAAATAAACTCTGCCACGCTTATAAAACAACGGAAATTATGTTAAAATAATTATTGCACATTTTGTACATAATAACAGTAATGCAATTAAACTAAATTTTATTTATATATATTAACTAAAACGAACCGTGAAAGCAACACACTCAGTAGGAGGCACTTTATATTAAAACTGACTGTATCATTATAATTACATTAATACTGTTCATTCCATTCAACATAATTAAATTACTTTAAAATTAAAATAAATAAATAGATTACTTTATATATTAAAATTGTATGTTAAAACATACCTGATAAACCATTTAAGTGTTTTGGCAGTGTACCAAACACCATGGTATTAACGAGTTTTTGTAGCGATTTGTGTTAGCCATTGGAACGGGTAGCTTGTTAAATGATCTTAGAGCAGATGGAACCTTTCGAGCGTCCGGTAGTAGCTTATTCAGTTTGTGGTCACCTCATTCTACTGAAATACATTTTACATATCGCATTGCGTCTGTCGTGCAGCGTTGGTATGTTTACCATCTACAGAATATCCTCGTACGCAAAACCAGGAAATATAGTTTTAAGACACCGTTTTTGGATTATCTCGATGTTGTCCGATAAGTATTTAGGCAAGTTCGTGTGCCATCCCGGACAAGCATATTCAACTACTGGTCTGATCGTCAGATGATATAGTTACACCGATAACTTTTGCTTGAGTAACTCTTTCAATATCAGTCCCATTTATATCAATATACGGCAGAGATTCAACATACGTTCTATCTTTTCAGAAACATATAACCATTTATTTTGTCTTAATCGTTTTAATGCAGCAAAGTAATGCAATAATGTTAGCTGAATCCTGCATTACAGATACTCTGCTTTGGTTGTGTATATCAAATATTGCGCTGTCATCCACTAGTAGATAGGGCAAGGTGTTCGTAAACCATTGATGTGGACCAAAAACTGTTTTGGTTCAGACAAAGTTCCCCGGGGAACGCCTCCATTAGGGTAGCCTGTTTTTGATACAGCGTCCCCGATCTTAGCTCTCTGCTCACGGTCTAGGAGAAATGCTGCCATCCATCGGACTAGATGTGCTGGTAATTCCATTGTGATCAGTTTATCGATTAATATATCATGATTAATTAGATCAAATGCTTTCCTGTAAGTCCAGAAATAACACTCTCACAAAATTGCCCGTTACATCATTGGTTTCATACCACTTGTGGAGCATTTCAACCAGAACATCAGTAGTACAAGTCCCTGCCATACCTCCGAACTGCCAATCATCATGATATCTGACGTTTAACACAAATATCGACCCACTTCAGCACAAGTGACTCAAGCACCTTTGCCAGAATTGGAGTCAGCGATATAGGTCTAATGTAATGTTCCACTGTGTCTTGTGGATGTTTCTTTTACAACGGAATGTCTGTTGCTGACTTCCATAGCTTGGGTAGTGCTCCTTCCCTGAGTGAGCTGTTAAAGATAGCTGTGACTGGTGCCGCGAGAAGGTGCGAAAAGTCTTTCAATACCCATGGCGGAATGTTGTCCGGTCCAGTGGCTTTGTTAACCTAGACCTTATCAAGTGCCACCTCCGTATCTGTCAAGCTGATAATGAACTCAGTTGGCACTGGTTCGTCGGCGTCAAAGACTGGGTGAGAGGACTACAATCTTGCAAAGTCTTCACACACTGGCACAAATAATCCATCCATAGAATTGACCAAGCTGGCCAAATCCCATTAGTGTATTTATTGGCCAGCCCTTGCATCTCATTACGGCTGCTAGATGACGTTCCTGTGAAAGGCTTCATGTGTTTCTACCAGTCACGTGTCGATGATTCCTCGAGTGTTGCGATTTTTGATTGGTAAACTGGTGGCGCAATTTTGGCGCTGTGCGATTCACTAAGTTCCCCAGTCTTCTGGTGTGTTCCGTGTCACCAGAAATATGAGCACGTTGTCGCTGTCTGATCAGGTGCCGGAAGCCATCTGTGATCCATGGTTTATCTGTGCTATGACGTGACACCGTCTTGTACGGAAAACACGTGCCCGGTAAATAGTCCAGGGTTTCCTGGAAGATATTAAACTGTTCTTCGCACGTAGGCAATGTGTACATATACTCCCATCTGGTATGTGACAGCGCTGAAGTAAACATTGCTCGTTGAATTGATTAAAATCTCCACTTAAAATAACACCACAGTCTGGGCTACGTCGCAAAACGTTGTCCAGACTAATTATCAGGTACTCCTGCAGCGAACCGTTATCAGCACCAGGTGGGTTGTAGATGCACGCTATAATAATACAAGAACACTTTCTTGGAAGTTTCTTGGGCTTCAATCTAATCCATAGCACTTCGTGCTCATCATCTTCAATATTATGTCGCCGATTATACACCAAGGTCTCTGTCACATGCCACGCTACTCCTCCACCTCCTCTCTCCACCCGGTCCTTCCTTTCACAACAGAAACCTGCTAGTCCGACATATTCCGAATCCATGTAACTCTTAAACCAGGTTTCTGTGACATTCACGCAGGCAAAGTCTGAAATGCGTGCCACCATGAGCAATTAATCTAATTGCTCAATACTCAGTAACCGAGCGTTGACATTTAGAAACCTTGGTAGGCTCCACCGCGAACAGTTCGTGAGCGTGATTAAATTGTCTGCATTCACACCTGGTGTTCTCTGTTGTGATACGCTACGGCAACGGGTGATTACAGAATGAATGTAGAGCACTTCACTTTCAGTACGTGGCATGGCCGGGTTATTCCGCCTCTTTCCTAGTCCCTCTTCGTGTGATGTTTGCTCTTGTAGCTCTTGTAGCTCTTGTAGCTCTTGTAGCTCTTGTAGCTCTTGTAGCTCTTGTAGCTCTTGTAGCTCTTCTGACCACAGACAAAGCACGTCACAGCATGCTCATGTCGACATGTTTGGGTGACACGATTTGTCTCCCCACCCTTGTTACACTGGCCGGAAATACGCGTTTGTCCAGCAGCCATGCTACCACCTGCATCAGCAGGACGACTGTCCGGCGCGCTGCAGTCCTGTTTTGGCGGCCTTCTGCCAGTCAGTCTCCGGGTTAATCATATTGTGTTATAATTGTGTTGGAAATAATTAATGCTTATTATACCAAATGCTTATACAGTAAACATATTAATACACGTCTCAGAACAAATAACCCTTTTATATCTATCAAGTACAATAATATTGTTTTGTGCATTTTTGTGAAAGCAAAAATGTTTTTACAATTTCTTAGTGCTTTATGAAGGTGTGTTCTGCTTCATCAGCTGCTTCTTCCCGAATTTCCAAATCCGTGTACAAGATAATTAAGAGGGCCAAAGTATACTTTTGTGCCTTACTCCAGAAATGGTATAAAACCGTTGGCTCTCTTCAGCTCCCACCACAACTTTACTCTGACAATTTGTATAGATGCTGACAATGGTTCGTTATTATCTGGTGGTAAATCACATTCACCTTCCACATTTGCTCTCCTAGTACTCTGCCAAAAGCTGTCTCCAGATATACGAATACTATACACTTTGTACATTAACATAAACATTATATTCCAAGGGCTTCTCTATCAGCTACCGCAGCACAGATGTCATGTTTATGGCTCCTTTACCGCTTCTGAAGTCATGTTGCCATGGTCCCAGCTGTACCCCTACTACCCCTACTACCCCTACTCCCCTACAACCCTTACTACCCCTACAACCCCTACTACCCCTATTACCCTTACAACCCCTACAACCCCTACAACCCCTACTACCCCTACATATCTTCTCTCTTTGACCGATTGGTTGATTTTGGCCATCTGGTTGAGCAACGACACCTCTGTGTAGCACATTTCAGAAAATCTCCTATGTTTGTCTTTGTTTGTGGCATGTTCCTGTTTTATAGGCAGTGCTGAACATTCTGATAAGAGATTCTACGGTTCCCGTCTGTCCAGTTTTATTATATTTCAGTTGGTATACCACCAGTCCCTGGTGCTGTATAATTCCTAGCTCTTTTCATGGCATCCTCCATCTCTGATGTTGATGTTGTGATCTTGTCAATTGTTTCTACAACTGTCCAATTTCAGGTTTGTTTTGGCTCATTTCAGTTGGGCAGTTGGCGATACGTATTCCGTCTACGTTCTTTGATGTCTTCCTTCTCAAAGAACGCACATTTGCAACAACAACAAAAAGGTAAATGTACTGAACAATATCATCCGCAAACTTGCAAACTCGAAATAGGGAAGCTGAGCACTAACTCTAAGATCTGCGGCCTTGCTCTACCGTTGTTCTGCCAAATACACATGTGCTGTTTGGATGAACACATGCAGACAGACACAAAACACGAACTACACAACCACGTGCCTGCTGCGAGCCGACTGAAGTCGCGGAAAAGCTTCATGAACACCACGAAACTCATCACCCATCGGCATTAGACTGGAAATGTGGGAGATACTACTGCAAGAAACTTCACGTGAAAATGGGATTACTACCAACGGAATCCCTACCAGCAGGGTCTACCAATTTTGGCTCTGTTGGCACAAACTATCCCATGATTCGTTCTTTGACTCCCTTTTCACTCCCCTTTCCTTCCTTGCAGCAACATAACTAGCCTTGGTTTCTGGGGTCATCATTTTCATCCATCATATGGTCTGCTTTCTTTTGTACATGGAACTCCATTTGAAACCCAGTTTCCTCCATGGTCTCAGTATGACACTTTTCAAGTTCCCCACTACAATTTCTTTTGATAGCTTCTCACGTAATGGTTTCGTGTTTCTTAGTTTGTAGAGATCTACTCTCTTGACTGTTTGTCTAAAAAAGTTATCACATTCATTTGCGTCATTGAGTATACTGTATTTCAATTTATTTACTAATTTAATTTATAACTAAATTATATATATATATTTGTGG
>SDWI01001404.1:106116-122117 GCA_009193005.1 Lamellibrachia luymesi
ATACATACATACATACATACATACATACATACATACATACATACATACATACATATATATATATATAAGGTTTCATACATTCCTAAGGGTTATGTAAATAATCATTAATAATGCGTAAGGTGCCCTTTTTAACCATTTGGAGTGCCCTTTTAGGGCATTGCCCCCCCCCAGTGAAAATCCAATAAAAAACGCCCTGGGTACCACACGTCTCCGATAAATCTTAATTAATAAGTTGAACCACTTAATTAATATAGACGGAAAATTTAATTCCTTGATGTATTTTGGGGTAAAGAACACTCGTCTTCGTTCTTTAACCGCTGCTCAACTAACCCTCACTTGGGCCTTGTGTGGCTCAACTAGCCCCGTTTCGACAATTAAGCTGTTTTAATTAAATTCTTATTAATGTTTGAAGTGATGTAAATAATCTTATTCACTGTGCATAGTTAAACTATTTGCAAGTGCACATATACTAAAGTCATGTCACATACATTGATAGTTTACACACCAGCAGACATTAATCACAACCACAACAAATTTCGAAAAACATCAAAAAACATACTTTTAATTCACGTTTCCTTACATAGCAAATATTGTACGTCAGTCGTGTTCTAATAACATGTTCAGTCACTGGGTGGTACCATGTAACTGTCGAAGCTGTAGTTTCCTGGGAAACATACGTGGGTCAACTAACCCAGTGGCTCAACTAACACTGCATTCCCCTGTGGTTTCAGATCCAACAGATCTACATCTTTGGCTTTACTAGAAGTGGTTGAGGAGACAACTTCTGCTTTTGAAAAAACTACTATGGTGGTGTTTATCGATTTAAAAAATGCCTTTACTGTAATATGCTATGATAATTCCAATATAACAACACGCCATTATAGGGGTCACGGCACACACACCTGCTCTTTATTGATTGGCTAATAAAATAAAATGACTTCCGTCATTAGTACACTGATGATCGCTAGGTGTCACCATATAATTCAATATGTCACATTTACTATATACCACGAGTTACTACTCAAAAAGCTAGACCAATAACGTATTAGAGGATTTGCATATAATTGGATAAAGAGTTACCTGAGAAATATAAATAAGTTAATATACTAATGGGGGTACCGCAATGTTTTAATTTTAGAGCCCATGTTATTTATATTATATATAAATGACATATGTAATGTACCAAGGTTACTTAAATTTGTGTTATTTGCTAACTGTGATACAACTGTAATACAAATATATGTGTCGGTCGAATTTATATAAATAGAATGTACATGACAACATTGTTGGGGTAATAATATATGAAAAATTAAATTGGAAAGAGCTTATTAAAATGATACAATCAAAAAACAACTAAAAAAATTTACAAAGCAAGTCACGTTTTAAATAATAAAGCACTCTATGTTATATACTGTTCATCGGATTTACCATATATTTACCATATATGTTGTACTGTGCAGAGGTTTGGGGGAACAAACACATAACCAACATACTACCTTTATTTGTAAAACAAAAAACTAATAAGGTTTGTAGAGTTAAGAGACTTGATCATACTACTCATTTATTCTTTAAATTGCATACTTTGATTTATTTAAACTGAAAACGGCTATGGTAATGTTCAAAGCATATTTAACAAGATTTGTCATCTAAGCCAAAGGCCCAGATAGCAAGTGGACAAGGAAGCCATTGGCCTATCGAGAGTCCAACAATGTTCATCGACGTGTAACTTCCTGATATCCAATATACACTGATCCTTTACTAATTTTACCTCATGTCCTCTTGAGTGAGAAAAACATAGTACAATCTATCAATATTTTCATACCCATTCAATATCTTGAAATGTTATCTTCTGTTAAGCTCCTTGTCTCTGGGGTTGTTAAACCACATTCTTTCAGGCGGTCTGTATAACTAAGTTCTCCCAGTTCTGGAATAATTTTAGTTGCTCTCCTCTGTATGCGTTCAAGCGTATCTATATCCTTCTTGCGATATGGTCTCCACGCTTGTATACAGCATGCTAAGTGAGATCTTACTATTGCTTTATGCAGATGTATAATTAGTTTTTTCCTTTTATGTTATTTTTCTCCTAATCAACACAAGAATGTGATTATCCTTTGAAGCTGTTCTGAAACTTTCATATCAGCACTTGTTGTTATTCCTAAGTCCTTTTCTTTTACATTAGTACCTAGTATTTTCCATATTAAAGTTTACATCCAAGTTCCCATGTCCTGTGTGTAGGCAGTTACATTTCCCAAAATTGAATAACATCTGCTATTTTTCAAACCATTTAACAAATTTGTCTAGATCGTTTTGTAAATGTTGCTAATCGCCATCAGAGTTAACCTTTCTAAACACGTGTGTGTCATCCGCAAATTTCAGTACGTTGCTTTTTATATTGTCGTCCAAGTCATTATCAAGTATATATTAAGAATAATAAAGGTCCTAATACTGATCCGTGTGGTACCCCACTCAAAACTGATTTCCTCTCCATCTATTTCAACACGCTGTATTCGGTCAGTCAGCCATTGTTCTATCCAATTAAGCCATACCCGATACCATGGGCTTTTAATTTTAGTACTAATCTTTTATAATAACATATTACGTATGAACATGCAGAATTTACGCTGCACATAGCGTAGAAACTCATCACACCAGACAAGGAAATATTTTTAAACGAATGTATATTCGAACTGAAATGAAATCGATGTCTTTATCGGTCTATGGGATAAAACTATGGAATTCACTAAAAACGATTATAGAAACGGTAGAAATATACATGTTTTCAAAGCATGTGATAAGGATTCTTGTATTGCTAGTTATACTATTAACTGATTATAACTATTTCGTCTTGGAATATGAAATGTTATATTGGAGGTGTTATATTTACATTTGTATGTTTTTCATTGCATATAATATAGGTACAGTTATGGTGACCTCTAAATAAGCTACTGTTATCATGATGTACCATAGACAGTACGACACGTAAAAATATGTTTCATTGTCATAGATATTTGATGGGGGGGGGACAAATTATAAGTTGTATTACTGATGATCGTGGTTACATGTTTTTGAATTGTTGTTTGCACCATGGTGGGAGTAGCTCATGGGTGCAATGTCTTACAATATGACGCACCGTAATGTGCATTGTGTGTTGCATCAACGTATTTTGCAAATTAATACATTTTGACAGCAAACGTTTTTGTAGTTGGCTTTGCATAATCATGACTGAACCTCTTGTATGGGATTTTTCATCCACAGTCTATATTTATTTGATTTGGTTTCCTATTTCACATATTCCATAATATAATGTTTACTTGTGACATTACGGCATGTGCCGTCGATATTAAAATTTGCACACAAAAAACAAAAACCGAAAACAAGATTTTACTTTCGTTTTTTTAAACATACTCAGAACAACAACGTCAAGATAAATAATCCGATTAATTGCAGATCTGTTTTTCAAATTACATAGCGAACTTTTGGCGGAAATACAAATGGATAAACGTTAAAACTGCTAAGACAAAATCGGAAAAGGCTAAAACAATAATAGAGGCACACTTCCCAACAGTGGCGCAATTCTCCCCACCAGTGGCACCACTCTCCCCAACAGTGGCACCATTCTCCCGAACGGTGGCCCCACTCTCCCAAACAGCGTCGCCCCCCCCCCAGCATGTTGCCACTCTCACACCTTGATCATAATGACTAAATTCAAGAAACTATATATGTTACAGAAAAAAAGTCATACTTATAACCTTGATTACCATGATGATACATCTGTATTTTTCCACAGCTCAAAACTACTTAAACTTCATGATTTAATTACATACAAGACTATGATTATACTCTATAAAGCAAATAATCACTCTGTAGATTGTCGTGCACAACACATTATATGTCGTATGACGTCAGCTATGTCCCTTCAGCAGCAGCAACAGAACACCATACTATGCACAAGTATTATGTTGTTGCTGTTGTTGTTGTTGTTGTTGTTGTTGTTGTTGTTGTTGTTGTTGTTGTTGTTGTTGTTGTTGTTGTTGTTGTTGTTGTTGTTGTTGTTGAATAAACTTTCATTAATTCATATTAAATTCAAAATGGACAGTAACGAAACGACATGCATAAGTGGTTGGCTAGGCAACGCGATTGTTGTTACGTCATGACAGCTGTGCACCTGACCGCGTAACATAGTTTCAAACAAAAACAAAGTTTTTGTGTTCCTAGACACATTTGCAATGCAAACACTATTCACAATTGTGTAAATGAAGCTGAACAAATTCTTGAAAACAATAAGGAGGGTACAAAATGAAATAAAGATGAGCAGAATCAGCACATCAAAAGTAAGTTGTAGTAGTGGTGAAATTGTTAGTAGCGCCCCTAGTGGGGAGTTTGCAATAGGGAAACAACATGCCAAGTTTACATTTCAAAAATAAATTAAATTATTTCCTGCACACTCACCTCGGCCACTCTTCGTATTACGTATAATCTAATACATGACGCATTATCAGCTTAAAGAGCGATTTTACCACCCGACAATCTTCACACATTTTGTAAAAAAGTTTTCCACATTTCTACCATGAACATTAATACAACAAAAACAGAGTTACATTATGTCGTACAACAGTTAATCAGTAATCCTGTACCTCCATTCTTTTAGGTGGATGATATTACACAGTTATCCGATAAATTTGTTACTGAAACGGTATGCAGAAACGAAAACGTGAAAATAACTAATGTAGCAATTTACAGTGCATCGACTGAAAAACGGGTTATCAAAGAACAGATAAACGAGACATGACAGCGAAAAGGGGGCTGATCAAAGCGGAAGATGCCCCGCGATAGTTACGCCCCCTGGAGGAAGCGAATGACACCGCTGCAGTCGACAACAAACCCAAACACGCGCTTGAAATATTGTTCCTCCATTCTTCGATAATCCGTGTTTTATACAGTAATCAGAACGTTTTTGTGTGGGAGCTATCTGGTTACACAGTGAATGTCTGCACATATCCGTTATTTCATGTCCGTTGTCGTACACCGTCTAATGGAACCAACTGACCGAGCAACACTGTAATACGATTCACTTAATCAGTTTGTTTGTCTTACATCCCTCAAAATGTCAAACGTCTTTTATGCATCACAGCTATAATGTTTGTTCCCTGGTCAATGTATGTCAGTTAGTGGAAGTCAATGAAATAATAAAACAATAGAAATGTCAAAGTGCGTTTATCTAACAGTTATTACTGATGTGATCATGGGCATCTGCGCACCGCTGAATAAATTTAACCCTTTGCACGTTCTGCTTGTAGTAAATGGTTATAAAGTGTATTTTTAATGACAAAATATGAAAATGTTATACGTGTACATCTGCTGTACCACAACAATACACGTGATACATTACACGTATATCACTGATACAATGAGCGACAATAGGATGGTACAACAATTCGCACGCTTCGTTAATCCAGCTAAAATCCCTTGTGAAACAAAGTGTGCCGAGACACTGGTATATATATCCCACGCAACGTGTCGATGTGAGCTGAGCCGTGTGTACTTCGTGTCACTTGCTGTCTTGGCCCGTCGTTCAGGAGCAAGGCGCACGCGCCCAACTTGAAAGAGCAATTCAATGAAAGGCCTTTCAATGCCCGTCCGCCAATCGACCAGTCCCCATCCAATTAATTTCAAGAAAGCGAAGAATCGATTGATCGTAATAATATTACCATTGGTTAGCCACAGCAACTGTCAAATATATGTTTGAATAGGTCGATTTACCAGGGATACTAATGTACTCAGCAGCCCTTGACTCGAGAGGATGACAGTAGACAACAACGCGGGCAATTTCTGCTTTTAACTGACATCTCAGGGTTCGAGAATGCCACGAAGAGCCGGTGTCTGGAGACACGCCCCTTTTTACGTCAGTCATCGCGTAGGAAGCGGTATCGGCCTTGGGTATGAGTGACAACGGGGATCTGACAACAAGCGTTGGTAGAATCGGCGTTCTTCTCAGTACGCCACGTCTCCGCCGCACCCAGCTGGATTCCCGTGTATTTATATCGACGGACTTTGACGCTTCACTTCAGTCTGCCGCTTGTGTCTTCTCTTTCCAGCACAGTTTGTGTTTGTGGTCAGCGAGTATCACGTGATTGCTACGAGGATGGCAGGACATGTAAACAGCTCGTGGAATATGTCGGATGACGATGTCTACTTTGCGCTTCGACATAGCTGCCACCTCTACTCATTCATCGTCTACACCGTCATCATCGGAACGCTCGTCGTTGTTGGCGTCATCGGCAACAGCTTCGCTTTCGTAGTCTTCTGGAAGGACGATATCAAGACGTCGACGTCGTTTCTCTTCCAGGGCCTGTCGCTCATCGACTCAACCCTGTTACTTACGGCTATTCCACTCTACTCGATCCAATCATTCGTCGTCTACACTGGCTGGCTGCAGGGTTACTGGGCAATAGACCCCTACGTATCCGTATACGGGTTGCCTCTGACTCGAACGGCTCATGCGGCCTCGATATGGGTGACCGTACTGATCGCCGTCAACCGATACATCGCCGTGTGTTTACCGTATAAGGCGTCGCGATTGTGCACCGTTTTGAAGGCGAAGAAACAGTTCGGCGTCGTGCTTCTCTTCGCTGTGCTGTACAACATCCCGGCGTTTACAATGTACCGCGTCGCATACACTGCATACAACGGTACGACGTACCCGACAGTCGCTGGTAACTGGAAGTTCGCATCGGAGAAGCTGTACGGCACATTCTCCATATTGTTTTTCATATCGCATTTCATATTCCTTCTGGTCCTGCCCATTCTCATCCTGGCGGTGCTGACCATTCGCCTGATCAAAGCGCTGAAGGCGATCCGCCGTAAGCGGATGGAGATGCTGAGTCTGCGCCAGCAGCAGGACAACAGTGTCACATTAGTTCTCGTAATCGTCGTCATCGTCTTCATCATCTGCCAGGTGTCGGCGCTCGTTGCCCATGTGATATTGGTCATGGCTCCGATCGAGACGAGAAGCTGCGGCCATTTCTATTTCTATCTACAGGACATCGCTAACATGCTCATCATACTTAATTCGGCCGTCAACTTCGTCATCTACGCCCTCTTCAACAAACGATTCCGATATGTGCTGACTCAAACCGTGTGCACGTGGTGCGTGTTGACAGACGACAGGCAGAACTGCAAGTCGACGGATAGGAGTCCTGGCACGGCCGTCACCAATAGTGTCATGGACAGTCCAGAGAAGGAGAATGACAATAGCGTCGAAAACACGCGCTTTTAGGTGCGTATATCGGATGGTCTCTGTCGTTACGGATATAGCTCCTTGATGTACCATGGCTCTTTGATGTAACCGTAAGAACAGCCGTGACAATGTACAGTCGATACAGTTATAGCTATGTGTATAGTTGACAACGTTGGGTGTGGACAATGCGAGGACACTGTCGTCAAAATCAAATTGTTTTATCAGTGTTGTTGTGCATTGTACGGATCTCAACTATGGCCACTGTGGCATGACAGTGTTAACCAGATATGAATGCAGTGGCGTAATGCTTTGCACAAGGTATGTAACCTCCCACATGGCTCGCACAGAGAATTAATATTATTAATTGCTGAATGTGCACCTTTAGGTGGTGCTTTGGCTGCATAACGTTTTACAGAACAGTAGCCTTGTCAGAAAACATGGTTGTTAATCATAAGGCAAATACCATGACATTTGCTTACAGGTCCAGTATGGCCCAGATTGTAACACACATTACGACCAAATATAACGTGACACATCATGAACTATTGCATAGGCATATGAGTACTATTTAGTATACAGGTTAAGAAATGTGAAATATAAGTGTAAATGCTGCACACTATGACTTCGCAAACACGATTTGTGAATTATTCGTAGTGAAAAAATTTAATAATGACCCTGTCTTAAATAAGTAAGAATGTAATACTGTGAATTCATATCTAGCCACAATATAATTTGTTTTCTAACTGATGTTTCTTATAAGGAACTTTATAATTTGATTAATATGTACATGTTTGTGGATCTTGAGTTCGAATAAAGATGGCAATAATAATAATTGCAATCGAACATTGAGACTCTGAACCCCATATTTGGCTTTCAGCTTTCCGCCTGTTTATTAAAAAAAGCATAGATGTTATCTTGCATTATGTAGATCCACAGGACTAATATAACACATTATTAACAGTACACCGAGTGCATGCGGATTACTAAAAAATTGTTTATCGAAGAACGGATAAATGAAACTTGACTACGGAAAAGGGCTGATAAATGCAGAAAATGCCCCGCGATAGTTATTCCCCCTGGATGAAGCTAATGACATCGGCCCAGTTGACAACAAACCCGAACACGGGCTTGAAATCAAGTTTGTCCGTTCTTCGATAATCCGTGTTTTCTTCAGTAATCTGAATGTTTTTGTGTGGGATATATCTGGTTACACATTAACTGTCAACATTTATCCGTTGTTTCATGTGTCCGTTTCCGGACACCGTCTAATGGAATCAACTGATCGAGTAACATGGTAAGACGATTCACTTAGCCCAACGGTTCTCAACATGGGGAACGTTTCCGGACACCGTCTAATGGAATCAACTGATCGAGTAACACGGTAAGACGATTCACTTAGCCCAACGGTTCTCAACATGGGGAACGCCTACTCCCGATGGTACGTCATAGGTTTTCCAGGGGGTAGGCGGAGGGTTGGCTGAAGCTAAGGTTACGACGTGCAATGTTAAAAAAAATGTTCGATTTATGCGGTCGACGAAGAAGAAATTGTGTTTCTGTAATACTATCAAATTCACACAAAACATAGTCCTTTCAAACAAATATTCGACGCTGTTAGAAAACGTCGTGATACAAGTCCATCGATTGCTATTCTCGAAGGAGCTACAGTTTTCCCAGTAAATATAGTTCGTTGTTGCTCTCCTCTTCATCCGTGCAGTCCGGGGTGAGGCTGGAACCGTCAATTATTTTCCCCTTCTTCTTCATCACTAGTTCCGTTTCACTGCCGTGTCCACCACCCATCTCTACTCACCCCTATCCCTCGCTCTCATTCTCCACCCCCCCTATCCCTCGCTCTCATTCTCCACTCCCCCCTATCCCTCGCTCTCATTCTCCACTCCCCCATCCCTCGCTCTCATTCTCCCCTCCCCCCATCCCTCGCTCTCATTCTCCACTCCCCCATCCCTCGCTCTCATTCTCCACTCCCCCCTATCCCTCGCTCTCATTCTCCACTCCGCTCCCACTCCCGCCAAATCTCTCTTCAAGCAGTCCTCCCATCTCAGTCTCGGTCTTCCTCTTCTCCTTCTACCCTCTACTCTAAGCATACCCGCATTCGTCGTCAACCGTACCCCTTCCATTCTTTCTACATGCCCAGCCCACATTAGCCGGCACCTCACTAGCTTCTCTACTATCTCTCTCTCTCTCTCTCTCTCTCTCTCTCTCTCTCTCTCTCACACACACCAACTTCCTCCTGCAGCATCACCATTTTGCTTGTCTATTCTTTCACTCCCGCAAATCTCCTTACCCAGTTATTCTCGCAAACTTGCAGTTTCTCTTGTTGTTTTTCTGTCATCGCCATGGTTTCTAGGCCGTGTAGGTGGGCTGGTGTTATGCATGAGCTAAGCACCTTCCCTTTTAGCTTCCGAGATATATGCCTATCTGCGATCACCCCTTGAACTTTCCTCCACGCACTCGCCCCAGCTTGTATTCTTCTGCGAGTGTCCGTCTCCGTGCTGCCGTCCCCGCAAACCGCTCCAGCCAAATATACAAATATGTCTCTTTGGTTCAGTTTCTTTCCATCCAATCTTATATCTAGATATTTTTTGCTGCCCTATCCAAAGCACCTCCACGCTTCTCTAGACTTACTCTCAGTCCGTGTCTTCCACTCTACCAATCGTTCTTGGAGGCCTGCCTCACTGTCCGCAACTAATGCCAGGTTATCTGCATATATCAACTGGCGGAGAGTGTCCCTCGTGATCGTACTCGCTTTCCTACTGATCACCTCCACTACTACGATGAACAACAGTGGGCTTGGCGTACTCCCCTGTCCTGAATTCCTCCGATATTCCCGGTTCCGCACACTACCTTATCTCTTCATATGTGCCTTCGACCATCCACATCTCCGCCTCTGAGACGCCCATCCACCTCACTGTGGCCATGGCCATCTCTCTCAGAACTGTGTCGTATGCCTTTTCAAAGTCTATGCCATATTATCCTGTCCATCCAGTCCCTTTTCCACCAGTTGTCACAGAGTGAACACCCCACCCCGTCCTCTTCGTATACAGTGAATAAGTAACTGTGGACCCATTTCATGCCCACCGGTCATGGCCAACAACAAGCCAGTGATTATAACAAAAGGAGCTGCAGCCACTAGCAATGAACCAAACCTGTCATCGATCGCTGAGGACATAAATAATTTAGAAACGAAACTGAAGAAAAATTCCTCACGTTTGAAAAGACCGTGTCTGACTCGGGACCTTTTGCGATGAGATAAATGCCCGCAGTGAACCAATTTAGAGCCGGCTACGGGCCGTAGAGCGCCGACCTGTGGACTCAGTACCCATCAGACATGGGGCAATTAACTTGAAAAGGTAATTAATTAAATTACCATTAACTCAGAAATGTTCCAGTTAAATTAAATTAAATTAATCTCACACATTTCTCAGGTCAATTAAATTAAATGAACCTCCCAAATTCTTCAATTAAATTGAATGAACAATTAACTTTAATTCAATTAACAATTAATTTATATTTTGGTGGAAATGCAGAATACATTCATATGTCACTGTTTTTTGTAAGTCTAAACACTTGATACAAGTCATCATTGAAATAATAATATGCTAATTGTTATTTACACATCTTATAACAGTTCTAAAATCACAAGTAGGTTCGTAAACGTTGCTGTCACGATAGTACAGTGTTCATATATATTGATGGAATTACTTTACTTATTACATCTGAGGAACATTATTATTATCATCAAACAAATCTGAACATTATTGTTGACTTATAAAAGAAATGTGTTTTGTAACTTTGTTTGGAAAAGATTTGCCTAAACAATATTTACATTCCAAGACATTTGTTCATGGGTATTTGATCACATTTTAAAAGTTGTAGATGTTTGTTAAAATGTTTTTCTGAAAGGAATGTAAAGTTGTGGCTGAAGATTTGCAGGGTGTGGAGTTTCCTTCTATATCCAACTACCAAATTAACAAAACCTGGTAATTACATACATAATTTCTATGTACCAAGTTGTTATTTATGTAGTGTTTTAATGCTAAATCATTAGGTTTCCCCTTTATACACTAGCGTTTAAATATTTATGCACATTATTATGTATCACTAGAACTGGCGTGCTTTTGATTCCAGTTGGCGCTGTAAAAAGATCCCAAACTGAAGCTATTTTACTTTTCTCTGCATGTCATATGCACACTTGCAGATGTACAGAAAAATATAGATACATAGTCTAATGCATAGGTCTAATGCATTGATCCACTTGGCTGCAAGTTGCCAAACATGTTTAATTTAGCCAGAGATTTGCAGAAGCCATCATTTGTCATCAACTTATCACGCTACCGATAATGTAAACAATACCGATAATCTAGTCAACCATAATGTAGTAATCCAGCTGTGGACATGAATCGAACAAGTTCTGACTTCTTTAAACTGTGTTTACAGCTACATTTAATAACTGATAGATAATTATTCATTTATAATGGAAAGTGTTCGACAACTATGATAGTTTGACCTACAATGTCGAGGCATAGCCTACACAATACAGAAATCATTAAATTCACTGGTCGTAAACTGTATGACCTCTTGACCTATCATGGGTGCAGTTTGAGTAGTGTTGATCCCACCATCGTGGCCGGGGCTCCTGCATTGTTGATTGTTGATGCAATGTCTTACCAAAAGATGCACCATTATATCTAACGAGTGTTAATAGTATGTTGCGTCAACACGGCAGCAACGTGTGTTATTCAAATCAACCCGGCTTGACAGGAAGTGTTTTGTAGTTGGCTTTGCATAATCATGGCAGCCCCTCTTCAATGGAACTGGGCATTAACAGTGCATCTTTGTTTGATCTTGTTTGTGTATTTATCTTCAGGTATTAATCCTATAATACAATGTTTCCTGTGTGGCACAAAGAGTCCGTGCATGTGTGGCACAAAGAGTCCGTGCATGTGTGGCACAAAGAGTATGTGCATGTGTGGCACAAAGAGTCCGTGCATGTGTGGCACAAAGAGTCCGTGCATGTGCGTTATATTCCCTTTTGTGTAACAATTCGCAGTCAGAGTGATAAAGAAAAACAAACGTTTACAGTTCTTTACGCTTCTTTCAAGTTTCGAGACGTCGCAGTGGCTTTAACACTTTTAAACTTCTAAAACAAATGTGCGTGGGCTGAGCGTAGTGTCGCACGTCTTCGTTCTGGTGTTCAACTTTCGCTCAAGTGTTGAAAATAAGACTTGTTGATATTCCAACGCTTTAGTAATTATTGTAGTTTCAGCACTGGAAATAGATTACTAAGTGTTGACTCAACCTTTTGCAGCGTTGGAATTATAATAATTAATTATTATTATTATTAAATGTAAACCTTTGGTTGTTAACATCATATGGATTTTACATTAAAGGATGCATTATTAATCATGCCATGTGTTCTTTATATGCAATTCATGTCATCTTGATTAGCGTGACGCCTGGTATTACTGCTACCCAACTAAGTGCTCCACGTCTGAGCACAGCTCCTCCCGCGCTCGGTCCTGGTATTGCACGTTCTGCAAATTGAGATGCCCCTTGATGTTAACTAGAAAGGTCAGCGACTTCCAATATTTCTGCACCGTTCAGCTTCCAGAACATGCTAATCACATATCTCAGTTCGCACACGCGGCGTAGCATGGCAACTCTCCACTTCGCCAGAGCGCTCTGTGTTGTTGTCAATGCGATATCGGTATTGTGCAATTATATCGACCGGAAGGTGATGGAATTGTCGGCTAGGTGGTTTAAACTGTAAGCACGAACAAAGTTGAACGGTCTTCACGACGACACCTGTTACGTTTTGCATTGAAATAGGATTTCCACAAAAGCTTCCTGGTTGGGCCACGAAGTGCTCCGTAATGGCACGTCGCTTCTGACCTTTCCACCAGCGACTGATACAACTCCGCTGGCTTTTCCAGCCATGGGAGATGCACAATATGTCGTCATCCCACACAAGTCTAATTGAATATCACATAAATTATTCCTTTCGTTCCCTGCCTCTATTTCGTTATTAGGAGACGACAAACGGTCACGGTCAGAAAATATTGTCGTTAAATTACCCCGTAATAGTCATAATAATATATTCGTGTCAACATACGCAAGTGATTAATGTAAAGTATCATTGTCAAAGGAACTGAGAACAAACATATAGTATAGGAATTACGTAAAACTAAAAGGAATTACGTAATAGAGATGTGTGATGCAGTTCTACGAAAGTCTAGGGTTCAGCAAACAATTTCACACATCGTTATTTACGGGCCGGATTATGCAAAAACTCGCTGTTGGCCCGAGAGCGAAATTATTATTAAAATTGTCTAAATTCGCAGTCGCGACAGCCAACATGCGCTAGCGGCAGCCGAGAAAGCATAATTGTATTGAATGTCGTGCAATCAATAATTTATAATACCAAAATGGGATGAGCCAACATCGCGACGCATGGTACAAACGTTAATGTAACAACACCGACAATATGATAACCGATACTGTTTTACTCAACCGATAATTATATCTCATAACGTTAACCGATATTTTAATTGTTAACCGATAATATAATGATTAATCGATAGTGTGATATATGTTATAATGTAATTACCGGTTGTGTAAAAATCTACCGTTAATCTAATAGCGGATAATGTTACAATCAAACTCTATTATAATTATTCTGAACCGAAAATGTAATAACTTCTTCAAATGTTAATATGATAAGATTTGCACATAATCGTTGATATGACAATGGATAATTATTTGTTAATGATGGAAACAGGAGGTATGGGTCATATATCCAGAACAAACTTGAAAGGATACCACGAGTAAACATAATTTTGCCTACAGTGTCACTGCACGGTGTACACGTAATGATTGCACATGGAGTACCTTACCGTTGACCGGTCGTAGCATGTATTGTCTCTTGTGTTGTTGCACTATCGTTTGTTTGAACACATGTTTGATATAATCACAATATCTGAAACATGGCTAGATCCATGCGAAAACTGTGAAGAGTATAAATTAACCTCAATATGGACCTCACTGGCGAACAGTTTCAGGTCCTCAGCCATGTGCATGGCCTGTGTGTCGTGTGTCGAGTTGACAGTTTGTTGGTTCACACGGCCGGCTCGATCCTTGTTATAGAACAAATCGAGAAACTTCCTCGTTTCCAAAATTTTCCCCATTTTGGATCGGCCGATATCGAATCGATCAGCCAACTGCCGATGGCTTCTGCCATTGCTATCTCTGATCAAATCTATTTTTGTGTGTAAACTCTACTCGTTCCTAACACGTCTTTTCGCTTTTGCTTCAATTTCGCATACACCGGCAATAATGAATTCGTAAATCATACTGCATAGTCTTCCTTTACTGAACTTTACTTTACTTGTACAACATTTTTCCACGTTAATTTACTCCAATAGAGCTGTTCCGTCATTAAGCAAATAATCACGCGCCTAAAAGCCGACGCCATATTGGCAGCTCCGATTTTCTGTAAATCTATTCATCCACTAAGAATTTCAGTTCAAAGCGTTACGTACTTAAGATGGGTCTTGCTTCTTTCACTGTTTTCCGAAGTTTACTAAACACGCCAAGATCGCGGCTTCTAATTGCTATTGACATTGTTGGCGGCGCCTTTGAGTTTGACGTAGGAGCAGATCATAGCTGCTCTGCCGTGACTGAAGGTAATTAAGGGGTTCATCTGTGGGTAATCTGGCAGTTTTGCACTAAGTTACTGACAGTATTCCCGAATAGCGAGGTGACCTTATTAGCGAGGGCACAATACCCAAAACTGGCGCTAGCCAGCATATCGCCAAAACTTGATTATCGATTCAAAATGGACAGTAACGAAATTACATGCATAAGTGGTTGGCTAGGCAACTCGATTGTTGTTTACGACTTGTCACATCTTTGAAACTATGCACTTGATTGAAATCGATAAATGTCTTGACAAAATTAGGAGGTACAAAATGAAATAAAGATGTGCAGAATCTGCAAATCAAAAGTAAGTTGTGGCAGTGGTGAAATGGTTAGTAGCGCCCCTGGTGGGGTGTTTGTAATAAGTGAACAACATGCCTAGTTTACTTTTAGAAAGTAAAATAGATTATTTTCAGTTCACACATCTCGGCCACTTTTCTTATTACGTATAATCTGATACATGACGCATTATCGTCGACATGACAATAACGTCGACGAGACGCGCTTTTAGGTGAGACCGTCACGAAGTCCCTCTCGTTACGGACACAGCTCCTCGGTGTAACCGTATGAACGGGTCTTTGGTAATCAGTGGCTCGTGACCGTTTTCATCTTGTGACTTATGGTACACTTCCTGGAAACTACCATGTTAGTAGTTAGTTTATTGTTGGCAGGTTTATATCTTTGTAGCATTGTCTGATATATTTATATGTGTAATCACGCGTGCAAATTATTTTAGATGTGTCTTATTAAAGTTTTATTTAATCACGTTGAATAGTTCTTTTCTCTTTTCTCTTTTCTCTTTTCTCTTTTCTCGTGTCGCTACACTTTTCCCTGCCCCAACAAAACACAGGCTCTGGAGCAGGAGGAGACAGACAAATCCGTCTATATATATATATATATATTTATGCAATAACCAACACAAGTCTGATGTAGTAGAGATTGAAAAGGGCCAAATAAATTACGTTTTATTGCAAAGTGGACTGCTTATCACGCAGCCACTTTGGGAAGCACATTAACAGGAATGTGAGCTCCTCAAAGCAAACCAGACAGGAAC
>SDWI01001405.1:11224-27778 GCA_009193005.1 Lamellibrachia luymesi
TATATATATATATATATATATATATACATACATACATACATATGTATATATATATATATGTTTATTCGGTCGGACAAATGTGCGCCCCACCTTTGCTACTTTTATTTTTGTCATTTAATAATTGTTTTCCCAATGAGCAAGTTTGTATTGGCAGCTAAGCTACATCGCATTTGATATACGTTGTTATCTTGATAAGCAAGTTTGTGATAGCTGTTCTATTGTCACATTGAAATCTGTATTTGGTTTCTGGTGGTCCAGTTATTAAATTACCTTTACCAACAATTACTCTTTGTGTGTGTTCCTGTAGCAAACTAGCGCAGGTTTCTGACATTACACACCACAATTAAGCATCAACAGACTATAAAAGTGCTTATTTTTAGCTTTTAGTTTACCACAAGCTCTTTCGGGCAATTTTAAGATGGAAAATGAAAAATGGTGTTTATTAACAATCAAACGTCTTATTAACCCATTAGAGCCCGCAATGGCTGCGACTGGCCGTTCTGTCCAATCTATGGTCCAGTCCGCATACAGGACCCACTATTAAAAAAAATCCTGGCGATTAACTACTAAACTAAATGCTAACATTTTTTGCCACACCCTAGCGGATACATTTTGCAACAACATCAGTACGTTATGTGCATGGGTTGCCCTTTTGGAAATCTTGATTTTCATCGGTTTTGTTTCATGACAAAATATGCTGTAACCTGAAAATAATTTTTTCAGTGGTGCAAAGCTAACACATATAGCTATATTTTCTTCATTGGGTTGCATAGGGTTATAGTATGGGATCATTGTCAAATGTCAGTCGCAACTTTCAAAGTTTTAACAAATTTACTATTTTGTCTTTGCAAATTGTGATCAAATGTCAACATTTTATTAATATATCCTATTTCTATGTATACGGGCATGTGGAGAAATTACTACTCTTCAAAATAAACACAACTTTTAATTGTCAATATTGAATAGTTTTTCCTACAGATTTCTGAACACAAGGAGGTAAAATCACTCGAAATTTGCCAGAAATAATGGGAACAGGGGAACATGTTTTTATAAAATGCTGGGGCTTAATGGGTTAAACATCAAATTTTGTAACATATCAGCTGATGCACATCAAATGTTATAGCAAAACATTAAAATGTACATTTATTTGACATTTTTGATATAATATAGTAGTTCAGTTATAGGACACCTCCTAAAGGAGGCGGTTAAAAAGTTTCAATAATAGTGGTGCTTAATAAGTAATGGTCTTGTTGACTAGACGAAATCAATAAAATATATATAGTAACAACATTAACTAGCCTGACACTGTCACTGACAATTGTCTAAGTCAAATGCACACAACAAGGGGCAGGTTATCAGCCGGTTGTTTTTTAAATGACCCCCTCATTATACTATCGGAATTGCAAATGATCAAAATTCTAAGAAATGTATTATAACAAACTAATTTTTTCATCCAAATTACCTGTAATATCCACAATTAAGCTAACAACAACGACCTAAGTATACCAAAATTTTAAAACCGTGCTGTGACCAAGATTTCCGTTTAATTGGGTTCAACCTACAGTTACATTTCTCATTGGTGGCCATGTTAACATTTTGCATGATTATAAGAAAACATGAAAATAAAAAATTCTAAAAGTTTTTACCAGCCGCTGTCATCATCCCAATGACATGCTGGTCGAGTTTTGTAAAAATTAGACATTTCTAACTCTTGTAATATGCCTGTATGTGTGATACCCGTCAAAGTTAACCAATATTGGCACAAATTACAGCGCACTCGTGTCTAGTGGCCAAAAAAGTCAAAAATGTCCTTCCGCCTATTAAAATCATCTAAAAATCCACCATCTCATTCTCAACAGCTTCCACCAACAAACCTGGCAATGTTCCTGCTCAAATGCACTTGTGTAAGATCATATAATTTTTTTAAACTTCCTCTATACAAACTCACTATATGCCCTACATTCGTATGTAATACACCAGGAAGTCTAACTGAGGCATGAACCCTATAGCAGTGGGGCCTAGTGCTATGCTATGTTTAGTTACATTTGGGGTGTACGTGTTTTAATTTTGCCCACCATCACCATTTCTGTAGTTCCCCTCCCAAAATCCAGTCCACATCATTTCCCAGTCACATCTGTCGTTGACGTAATCACACCCCAGCTGATGTGTGCATGTGCCCAGACTGTCTGAGAAAGAGTTATGACCATCTTAAGTTTTGCTTGTTCTGTCATTTTTGACAATTTTCAGAAATCATGAAGATGTNGAAGTTTAGCTATGGCCTATGCCAAATTTCAGACTTGTGTGTGAAATTTTTTTATTATTATTAATAATAAATAATGACCAAACAATTAGCATGTATGAATAAATAACTTTTGCTGTAATCGTGCTACAGTACTAATATTGGTGTTAAAATGAAGCTACACTATCGACCTATCCACATATATGCAGGGGTGAGATTTAGCGGTCGCCAATGCCGCCCAAAACTGGCTTCGGGCGACTTCAATTGTTGACTACAGTAGCCCGCATGGCGACTCGAAATATTTACGGAGCTGCAATATTTTAGACCCAGCAAAAATAAACGGAATGTTAATAAACATCTCAGATGTGTTGTCCTGGCCATATCACATTTATGTTAACCATAAATAGTGTTTTGTTACACGTTTGACATTACCCGAAATGTTGCCAAACCGTAGCTGAAGCAATATCAATAGAGAGCATTCATTGTATTTTTAATCAACCACATCGACGCTCAACATGTAACTGAACGGTCATTCTACACTGAAATATTAACCGGTCATGTTAATATTCTTGCCATCTTGGTGCCGCGTGGTGCCACTTTTATATAATTATACTAGCAAAAATGCCCGTCCTCAGGACGGGATATGGTAGTTCATACGTGACAGTCATGATAGCAATGTTTACGTACGTACGTACGTACGTACGTACGTACTCTCAAACGGTTTACATACCCAAGTATTCGCAGCGGCGCACTTGGTTTCTGCGAATGTTGGAAGTTAACGTTTTATGCAGCGAACATTTGATTTACCATAAAAACCACTAAGAA
Source organism: Lamellibrachia luymesi (assembly GCA_009193005.1). Taxonomy (NCBI): domain Eukaryota; kingdom Metazoa; phylum Annelida; class Polychaeta; order Sabellida; family Siboglinidae; genus Lamellibrachia; species Lamellibrachia luymesi. Next base: position 14,289 of record SDWI01001405.1, read on the forward strand.
CCCTCGATATGTGGGGTATTCCGTAAAAAAATAAAGGCGTTCCTTGAAAGTTTGGCGCCCGAGGTGCAAGCAAACATAAGCTATCTTGATTATAGTTAGATATATCTACATGGTGTGCGGAGCGCTTGTGGCGAATTAATCGGGAACCTGGTTAAAGTTTCTCTAGGCTAGGGTAAAATCAGGTCCTGTAAAAAAATCAGCAAAACTGTTCAGTTCACAGGACCTGGTGTCCTGTGACGATTGGAGACTTGTCGCGTAGATTGTTGGCGTACCATGTTATGAAAGCAAAATAACGTGTCACATGTGTACAATTGTGTACTGTATTTTATTCAGTATTATGTATCACATTGTATTGATCCTGCCCTGAAATAAAAAATTAAAAACTGTTTATTTTTTATGTTTTTTATTTGTCGTTGATGTCGGACATACATTCTATCTTCAAAGTATTTACTTTCTATTATCAAAGTATTTATTTGCAAGTGGGCTACCTAAGAAGCTGTCAGGCTACTTCACTTTGGTTGGTAGCCCGACTGGCTACCTTCCATGACTTGCTAAATCTCACCACTGTATATGCATCAAATGGTAGTTGAGAAATTGTGTGAAAACAGCCAAAAACTCACTTAAAAATTGCTTTATCTCAAAATCTCATAAAGGCTCCACTCTATGTTTGTATGAATCCCGGTGATATAATGGACTTGCCAATAAAAATCGGCAGTAATGAGACATTTTGCATGTAGACAATTTGCATTTGCACATATAATCTAGAACTATACGTATTCAGAAGGTTTTTTGCATTTGACAACAATGTTTACATAATTTTCTTACTAGAGATGGAATAGATGATAAATCAGCTATTGGGGTCAAACCACTGTTGATCTTCCTGTTTATTGTTTCACTGGTTTTATTTTCATTGACTGGTTTTCAGCTAATATTACGATCAAGGCATCGCTTAGATTTGGCTGTCAAACAAATAATAATGACGTGACAAGCAGGAGTCTTCCATAATATGTCTAAATATACATCATGCTGCAACTTGATATAAAATTGGACATTTTCTCAGACAGAAGCTTCCCTATTTGGGGCCAGACCACCCTTGACCTTCCTGTTTACTGCTTCACACGAATGTAGGAAATATTAAATTGTGAAATTCAACAATTCCTATGATGTGACATCAGTGCAGTTAAGCAGTTATATTCACAGATTTGTTTGTGGAAGATATTGGCTGTGAATCAGTGCATTTTTTTTAGTTTAACAGGCACAGGGGTTTATGGGAATTTTTCTGCAATGGGCCATGAGGCGCATAAATACATGGATATTTTTGTAAACATTGATGGGCATCGCACATGGGGGCGTTTAAGAAGAGCTGGAGGTATGTGATTTTTACAAAACGTGGTCAGCATTTGAATGAGATGGTGGCAGTTGCAGTGAAAAATTTTCTGAATTTTTTATGGTCAAGTTTTCTTATAATCAGATAAAACGTTAACATGGCCACCAGTGCAATTTTGCACCGTGGTCTGACCTCTATAGATTTGATATTGTGTTGTAATCTGTTGATTAGCTAAAAACACAAAATGCTTCCATCTGAAAACATGAAGCCATTTGAACAGAAAATCCAAATATGGTGCATTACACTGGCATTGTATCTGCCTTTCACATACAAAATAAATTGGAATTTTAGCTCCATGGCCACATAGCATTTTTAGCTGCTAAACATAGGCCACTTTTCACTATGTACAAACGTTGGAGATCAGTATATCATCAACTAATCAAGACAGAAACTTTTAAACGTGGGTCTAAAATCAATCGTTGGCTCAACTTCTCACATAAAAACACACCACTTCAATGGCATATTGTGGGATAAATACTATTCAGAATTGGAACTATTTTATTCATCGATGCGGGTAGAGCACATGATGGCATCGCCCGCGGCCGAGGCACCGCTAGGTATCACGCGGCAGCTTTGCTGTCTGTGGGGTCCCAATGCCAATTTTAATGACGTTTGCTCCTAGCATTAATTTGTTAATTATTAAGTTACTCTCGAGTGCCAAATAAACATATAGGCCAAATAACAGTTTGATTTTGAGTGTGATTGTAATCATATTAATTTTTTTCATTTTAAACGTATTTGCATGAATGTACTTTAATCTTAAGATGCTTCAAACATTACTTCCATGTTTATATATTTAAAATATAGTTTCAAGTTGCTTTTTCATGAACCTTCATGTGTTGGTTCTTCTTCTATTATTATTATTACTGTGCAGGTGATGACGCCAACCTCATTGCACAGCTAGTAATTAAGACTCGATTGGGCCAATAAAGGTTAAACCGGACTTGGCCTGCCATTGAAAAAAACCTAATTCGGCCAATAATGGTTGTCATTTGCTCAACTTGCATTGGCTTACCAGTGCAAAAACCAAATGGGCCAATAATGACTGTCATTATATCAACCAGCATTGGCTTGCCAATGAAAAAAATCAATTGGGCCAATAATGGCTGTCGTAGACGCAACAGCTTCCACGGAAGCCGTTCGCGTGTTTATGGTTTTTTAGAATGNCTTGCCAATGAAAAAAATCAATTGGGCCAATAATGGCTGTCATAGATGCAACAGCTTCCACGGAAGCCGTTCGCGTGTTTATGGTTTTTTAGAATGTTCAAGACTGGCAACATTTTATTTCTGGCTAAAGGCCTGTGTAAGTATTGGATTTGGGATTGGTTGGGTCTATATTTAATTTACCAATTGCTGGCTTGATTGTAGTTTTGGATTTATAATATTTCCAGAAGGCTTTTGGATTCTTTTTTGTTTGATTAGCTACATTTCTTTCAAACTCCTTTCAAAGTTTTCATATTAAGGCTCTGACTTTGTTTCTAATTTTGCAATACTCTAAATATTTCTTCCCGTCTCTTGTTTCCATATTTCTTGTCCATAATCTATTTTTACATCTAATCAGTTTTCTAGTGTTGACATTCAGGGGACTGTTTCCCTTCCTGTAGTTAGAGATTTCTTTTTGTGGTACATATTTTTCTTCCAATAATTTTAATTCTGTCTGAAGGATTTTCCATTGTCTATTTACATTGTCTTAAAAAAAAATTCCAATCTAATTTTAAAAACTCAATCCTCATACTATCAAAATCTGCATTTTTGTAATACTTTCTTCTTTTAGTGTTTTTTATTCAGTTTGATTGTACACAGAATTTCAAAAGTTAATATGCAGCAGTCGCTTCTCCCTAATGGGCTGAGGTTTTCTACATCTCCTATGATGTCATCATCATTTGATAGAATTAAATCTAAAACATTTGGGTTATTCAAACCTCTGCTTCTGGTTGGGTTTGTCACATGTTGAGACATAAATGCATCTCTTATACATTCTACAAATTAAAATTTTTTATTTTTAGGGTTGTTAAATTTAGTTGTACATTTTTACAATTTATGTCAGTGAGGTTGAAATCTCCTACAGTTATAATGTGTGAACAATTTAACTCTGATGCTGTTTTAATCATATTTATAAGATCTTCGTTGTTATCATCTGACCCAGCATCACTTCTGTAAATACATTCAAATAGAAGTTTTCTTTTATTACTAAGTTTTAACGGTCCCACGGTGGCCCTCTCACCCTGAACAGGTTGTTTCCCGTTTTGTCTGCTGCTTCTTGCTTTTTTGCTTCTTCGTAGTTTTTTATTCTTCTCTCTCATGTTTGGGTTTGTAGTGATCGATCTTTGTTTTAAAATTTCTGACTTTCTTTAAGGTGGAAGAATTTCCTGAGGAGACCACGTTCTTTTTATTTTTGGATAGTGTTAGTAACAATGGTCTAGTTTTATCATCCTTGGCTTCTCCTAGCCTATGGATCTCAGTGATATATGTGTCTACAAAGTCTTTATTTACCTCTGTGCATAATTCCAGCACTGATTCCCTGTCATGTTTGATTCTGTTGGATTTAAGTTGTGAATTTGACTCAGGAAGGTTATTAAAGATGATGACACTGTTTAGCCTTTTTTCTCTCTCCTCGGTTTCCTTTGTTTGATCCTTGACTTCATTAATGACTTTATCTGATTTGTGTTAGATATTTGCTTCTTTAATCATTTCGCTAACTCTTGTCTCATTGACTTTTGCTTTGATTTCTTCCTCCAACTGCCTAATCCTATGTTCAAACTTTTTAAGGAATTCCTCGCATCATGATTAAATTTTTTTTTTAGATTTTAAGGTTTTTCATCATGCATCATATGGTGGGCAGAACCAGTGGATGTGTTCTTTCTCTTTCATTATTTTGTATTCTATTTCTGTCATGTTTATATATTTTATATAAAAATGCTTGTCACAGTATTCACATTCTACTAGCTTGTGGTTGTCTCCTCGAATCTTATTTTGCAGCCCTGGCATATCCATATTTCATAATTTTCTTATCTGAACACATCAGACTCTAAGTCTTCACCCTTATTGTCTCTTTTAGCTTCGCTTCCTTTACGTTTATCTTGTACACTAACCCACTCGCTGTAATTTTTGTTTTTGGGGTTTCTGCCATATGCCCTACCTACCTAAGTTAATTGAAGTTGAATTGATTTTATTTAAGTTGCTTACCATGAGTGAGCAGAGACAGTTGTAAGGGGTTACCCAGGGCAACTCTGGGTTTGGATGGTGCCTTGACTGACAGGCCAGGTTAGTAAAAAGTGTTTATTTGGAGTGCTAGTCTGATAAAATTGTCTGAGTCTAAATAATTTATTGAATCTATTTATTTACTGAATCTGGATTGGTTTTTTATCTAATTTATTTAGTGAATCTAAATAATTTAATTTAATGGCGTAGTAAAATTCCTGAATTTAGTTTCTTAACTGAATCAGAAGTATTTCTGATCTAGATGGTAATTATGAATCTAGACAAGATGAAAATCTGAGCCTGAATGGCTGGATCATTTATTTGTTAACAAGAAAAAATGGCGGGAGATTTAATTTAAACTTGAAGATTGATATTTTGTCCTAGTTACATTATTTCCTAAAGGTTTACAATGGATAGACTATTTGGAGTAAAAAAAGTTAAATATGGTCATATATTCTTAATTTTGAGGAGGGTTGCTACATACACGTATTTGTGCACCGGAACATGAACTCGAACCCTAAGCCGGAACTTAAACTTACACATTAAATATGCTAATTAACATTAATTATTAAGTATCACTTAACTTTTGTAATCTGTATACAATGGGTATACACTCCGCCAAGTTTAATGGCTTTTTTAAAACTGCTTCCTCAACTGATTTAAATTATCACAAATCCGGTTTACTGGTATCGAAATATGTAGTGTGTGAATAGTATATGTAACATCTGCAGGCAATTTAATTAAAAAATGCCTATTTTTGTTCAAATCATCAAAAGAATTGAATTCAGTTGTTAGATCGGGTAAGTATCAAAATAATGGATATTCAAAATTGTAAACATTGCGCGGGTCAATGCTGATTATGGGTGTGACTTCCATCCTCTTGCCGATCACATGACAAAGTTACAACATTTCACCATGGAAGAAATTTTTATTTTTACTTCACTTAATGCTTGAACAAGTTTGTCTGATGATTTCACAAAAACTACATATAAAAGTTGCACAAATGAGCTAGCATGTTGCAGTGGATACTAGGTAGGTTTTGTTTTTCACAAAATTAATTTAAAATGAGACTAGCAAAAAAATCGAATTGATTAAGCACATTTAAGTAGTTTGTGAGTTGTGAATAAAACAGTTTGGAATTGTCTATAAAAGAGCCAATTTTGGTGCTGTGCTGTTTGCTCCTAATAAGCCTATGGAACCTGTCCAACAAAAGTGCCACTCAAATGACCATAACTTCACTTCACAGATGGCTCTATATCAACAAAGAAAAGTTCTCTTGACTTCACCACCATGGGCATGGGCATGGCATGGGCATGGCATAACTCCATAACTTAATTAGTTCTAACTAAATCTATGCCATATTAAGTAGGTACGTGACAAACTCCGCCATCCCGCGGCGGCCGCTTCGGCCGCGAGAACTGTTTCGCCGCAGAGCGCTTCGGGGAAAGGGGTCGACCCCTTTTCTGTAGCGTCATCGGTCTATTTGAGGGNAAGGTAACATTGACTCAATGACTGTTATCAAAACTCAAATCTGAATGTAACCCTGAAGGTAATTTCAGTAAACGTAACGTTGGCCAAACTGTTCATGTGTTATTTCATAGAAAAATCATGAAGTCACTAGTAGTGCCTGGCAACAACCTAGCCTAAGTAAGGTTAAGCCTAAGCGCTAAGCCTAAGCCTAAGGACGGTGTTGCTATCGATCTTATGTAACGATTCCACAATCGGTTATCCGCAAGGGGCCGCTACTTGAATACTTGTAAAGTTTAATTTGATTTCGGTTCTTATTATTTTACCAATGAATGTATCAGATGTTTACTGTGGGTTTAATGGACGTATTTTCATTTGACATTATAACGTGTGTGTTGATTTCATGATGTTACGATTGCGCGGGAGTGTCGTGCGCAGACCAATGCGCAGTTAGGTTGATTTCACGGTAGGCATGTACCATGACAAATCCGTTCAAACGATACACATATTGAACAGTAATGTTATAAGTTGACATATAATTACCGTCATTTGTCCTTCTGTGTTGTGTTCGATGCACTAGAAATATCCACGCAGTATTAAATCCGGGGTTTCGCGAAATATGGAGCACAACAGCCAGATAGAAAACATTGTATGGCGATTGACTTTGCCTAGCAATTGCATGGCGCACTTCTTGCAATATGGCATGCGGGACCATTCATTGGCATCACCTATATAAGGCTAAAGTTATAGGGGAGAATTGCCGGGATTTGGACCCCTAACGATAAACTTGAATATAGACGCGAAAACAAATAGAATTGATGTAAACAATATACTAGCATAGAGTTTATATTTTATTTTCAACAACAAGCTATTAATCACAAGAAAATAATTGATGAATTTTGAAGAATTTTTTTTTAATACAAAACGGTCTAATCGTGGCCACGATTTCCTCGATTGGACCACCCAAATGGCAAATGACATATATTCGATTGGACCAAAAGTAAAATGATTAATGGTCAATGACCACAGACCTGCCTACCAGAAGCCGCTAACAGCATTCTGGGCGGATACCGCTTTTCTGTACACCACATTAAGAATTTCGGCGACTAGCTATCGTAGTATTTCTGAAACGGTCCAAAAAGGCCTAATGCAAAGGCTGGAATCAGTGAGTCGTGTGTGGTGAAAGTGTGACCCTTGAGCACTCCAGCTTTCCGAGCCATATCAGTTGCAGCCAAATTATTTGTGTGGGTCACGTGCAGGGTTGTTTGATTTAAATCATTTGATTTAAATAATTGATTTTAATCATGATTTAAATCGCTCCACATTTTTTTTTAAATTATTGATTGATGTTTTTTGTTTTTTTTGACTTCCGGTTTTTTAATCGCTGATTTATATGAATTTAACACAAATAATTGTTTACAAGCAAGTGTTTTTAATACAAAAGCACAAAGTGCGCACACTTGTGTAGCTGTATTGACAAATAGCCTGATAGTCAAATATTTTATGACATTGTGTACACCAGATTTAAAAAACAATCAAATAAATTTAAAAAAATCAAAGAAATTTAAAAAATCCGATTTTAATATAAAAAAAATCCGATTTTTTTATTTTTTCAACCCTGGTCACGTGGCTATCGAGTATGAACACAACAGTCTCCTCCTTCGTTGGTTTAACAAACTGTACGAAATGTCACAAGTTACAAACCCCTCATTGGACATCCAGCCTTTGCCCCCGGAGGTCCACCATTTGTCAGTTGTATGTTCCTCCTCTTCCGTTTATATATGACCATTGGCATTGGCACTAAGTTTATGTAAACCCTACTTAGCAACTTCGTTTATTTGCATTATTATAATTGCTCCCTTGTCTAATATTACTTTCTAGTAATCAATAAACTGTTTTGGAATAATTACACACATCTAATGATGGCATACCCTTATGTGGGTCATTTGTCCAATTGTGGTAACTGCAGTGGTCCAATCGTGGAATTTCACGTTAGAATATTGCATTGTCATCACAAGCAGACGACATCCACTGTAAAATTATATTCTTATTATCGCCACATACGTTGGGCTTCTATACTCTTGATGGACACAAATTTTCGCCTGTAAGTATGACCAAAGGTGCTGTAGTGATAACTGATCACGGCCTGATTATTATTATGTCGGGGACATAGAAAACCTACTTTCGGTGATCAACATTTAAAAAATACTGTTATTTCGTCGAAACTTACCGTGTCATCCAAAATGCAATTGATGAATGACAAAATCGATAGAGGATGCCACGGTAAACAGTAATATGGAATATACAGCACTGGTCCGATCGAGGAACTGGTCCAATCCCGGCAACTCTCCCCATAGGTTTCATTCTCAGCAACTACATTGTTATTAATGGCTACAACAAATTCGTTGCAAGGCTGTATCCGATATCAAGCCTTACGCATTCATACTGCATTGTACATACGAATTAGCATTGTGAAAACGATGTAGATAATTATAAATTACCTTCATTCAGGTCTTCACTGAAGGGATGGATGGAGCACCACACATAATCATCAAATACATCATTGACGTTGTATTTTATGAGTTCTTAGCTTTTTGCATTATGATTATTGCTACATTTTATTTTAAACGTTTTACGCAGGCTATTCCGTGTGTAGAGTTTATTCCTCGATACTCGGTGCATCTACATTAATATAACGAAAGAAAGAAACCCGTCAACTTTATTTTGTTAATATTTACTCCCCGTATAGTCTCGCTTATCCGACTCTCGCTCACCTTCGTGAATTCCTAAAGATAGGAAGAAATTAGCCTTACGGCCAGATATTCAGCATTTGTTTAAAGACAATGAATTGGTGTGTTTTCAAGAAACTTGGTTCACAAAACAGGATTTAAAACTTATTAACAACTTGCATGAATCATTTCATGGAATAGGGGTGTCAACAATAGACTACTCAGATGGATTAGTCCATGGTTACCCCAGAGCTACCAATTAAGTCCAAGTCTTGCGCATTTGGCGTGAGACTCACGCAGTTGGCTCCAGTCAAATGCGCGTTTCAATAAATAATTAATACAAACAGGCGTATTTTCATGCACGTGTTGATAGATATTTTTCCGTGCACACACCGATGCTTAATTAACGAAATTTGCGTGAATAATAATAGTGTGAGTAGAATATATTCAATAACTTCTTCATAAATATTGGACCACACCTTACAAACAAATTAAACACTAATGGGAAGCCAAGCTTCAAATCATATCGTATCGAGTGCCCCAAGGTTCAATTCTAGGGCCATAATTATTCTTAATATACATCAATGATCTAGCAACAGCAAGCACCAATTTCTGTCCAATCATGTATACAGGTTATACCACCCTGCTGAGCACACTAAATACAAATGATCAAACGAATGAATTGGCTACATCCAACAACATCAATTCAGAATTGACTAAAATGACAGACTGGTTAGCAGTAAATAAACTGTCCCTGAATGCTGCAAAAAACAAAAATGATGATTTTTCACTATAAACAGAGAAAATTAAAGAACCACGAAGTACCTAATATTAAAATCAATAATATACCGGTTGAACAGGTGACACAATTTAAATTTCTTTTTGAGTCATAATAGACTCCAATTTAACATGGTCTCCTCATCAAATCTTCATAGACAACATGGGGATATGTGGAATTCTCTCTAGATTAAAACACTGCATAACAATACACATCCTAAAGAATATTATATTCTTCGCTTTTTATGTCACACCTACGCTATGGTATATTATATTATGGGGCGGACAAATAAACAAACGAATAAACAAACTACAAAAAACAAGCAATTACATCTATATCAAACAGTAAATATAACTCACACAGTACACCTTTACTCAAAGAACTAGAACTATTAAAAGCAGACGACCTCTTTAAGCTGTCATGTATGACATTTTTCTGCAGATACAAAAATCGAACTGTTCCAGAATATTTTAAAGACATGTTCACTGGTAATGAAAATGTATCATCTAAACCAAAAAGACAAAGAAAGGCACCACAACGCTTTACCGATGCAATAAATAATTTTCCCTAAAATTATGACTTTAAAATACAGATTAAACAATTAACACCCATTCATATCAAGGCTTTGTGAATTACTCCAAAAAATATATCATAAGTAAATATGGCTCGGAATGCAATATTAATAACTGCTACATCTGCCAAAAGAATATGCCAGCTGAAGCCTAGAAATGTATGATATGACATCGTCATCATTATCATGATAAACTGCATTAATCAATAATTCATAACTCTGTAATATAACATTACACTGAATATTCATTCAGTAATACTACCACTATACTATCAGAACAGTTGGTATTCGAGTTCTTCACAATACAATTTATAAATGATTAATTTGGAACTAATGTATTATTTTTACTATCTAGATTTTAATTGTACTTTTACAATTATAATGTATTAATCTTTTTTCTGTCTTATTTAACTTCTCTGTAATTATTACATGATAATAATGATAATTATATTCGATTCACATTCTGTTCACATTTATACACATGTTAAATATATATATAAAAAAAAAAATAATATTCGCATTATTTGCACTATATGTAGCTTTGTTAGGACTATTACCGCTGTTATGTTTGTAGGCAAATTTAGCAACTCCACATCTGTTTATATATGTACACTATAGTCAAGCAGCACTAATAATGATTACCGCACCATACGTAGTCATAGGGAGGCTTGTACAATAGCGATCTCTCGGGTCTTAGTACAGGCCTCCCTGGATCATCAAATCTATGTAAAATATATAGAAACTGTTATTTGACTCTGTAAGTATGATCTAAACAAAATAAACTTCACTTCACTATGCGGATACTCATCAGATCACCCATGTTTCTTTATGGAAGGGGTGTGGCAGGAACTTCGAGGTTGATCCTAAAAATGGTGGGTGGTATGTTTAGGCCATATTATTAAATAAACTGCAGCTGGTTATGTTTATATTATTTGTATGGGCAAATCTGACCCCAAATAATATATATATATCGATATACCAAGCCATATCATGTTCTACAGCCTGACATTTACAATTGCAGTTCGTATTGTGCTTTATAGCAAAGTCCTGAGATACGTGATACATGTCCGAACTCTTTACCACATACATATGCAGTCACACCCCAATACCTTGAAGCATATATGCGCACACCAGTGATCAATACATATTGATCAAATATACGATTTTTTCTCAGTGGAACTGAAGTTCGATAATTGATAGTAGTACAGATTAGCAAGGCGAAATTGTACCCTTGTGGCATAAGCAGTTCAATGCTTATGGCACAGTATGCCTCAGGTGCGCGGACAAGCCCCACCTTCCCCTCCGCGATTTAAAACAGCAGTAGTTCCGTAACACAGTTCACCTCTCGGCGCCGCCTGGTGCAACGGTGGTCATATTTCGCATGCGACAATAAAAGTGTCGGCCCACGGAGGATAAACCGAATGAATCACGATGGCGACAGTTGTTGGCAGGCAATTGGAATAACACATATCTCAAAATAAAACGTCCGGCCGTGACATCAATCGCCTTACCGTGATCGCATCAAACACTCTAATGTGAATCAGCATTCTATTCACTCGTGTCAATATAAGCCGCACTTACATTACCCTAGGAGCTCGTCGTAGTTATATAAAACGATACAAGCATTTTCTCGTAGACATGCTTATCTACTCCATAAAGTAGTTTGGGGCAACATTTATATGAATTGCTGTAACAAAGTACCAACATGTATGCATCATTTCATCTATGTTTCTTAATTAAAATAGGTTATTGCGCATAACATTTAGTTTGTTATTGGATTGTTGCACACATATTCATAATACTTCTGTCAGGAATTTCACCGTAATAAAATATACCCACCTTGGGTGAAACACACTGGTCTTTTCGATAGTGGCATTCCCATTTCGGAACCTATTTGCAAGCTTCAGCTAAATAGTAGCTAATTTACAAGCTTCAGCTAAATACCAGCTACCGTGGCAACGTATTCAGGCCTCGACATCAACACTGACTCGCTGGCCCGGCGCCTTTTTGGGAGCTGTCGGGCCAGTTCGGGCCACAAGTTTCCATATTTTACTGGCCCAGTGGGCCAACATAGTTTCAGATCGTTTTTATCCCATTTGTCACCGCCACAGGTCAATCGCTTGTCCTTCCTTACCATCCACCCCAGCGCTACAATTAAACACAATCTTCAACTCATCTGATTTCTTGTTGTCGCCTCGTATAATTGCCATCTTTTTTTGATATGTACGAGCCTCACAAAAAAAGTACGCATGGTGTCGCTACTAACGACGTGTGGACTTTTTGTGAATTGCGGACGCCTATGTTTTACTAGGGTTACGCCGTGTTACCAGTATAATATCGGTATATCGCTGCATTTTTCTTCTGCGCGATACGTATCGGCTATCGCGATACGCCTTCGACGTACCGATTTCATATAAACCGAATGGTTCACCGACTGTCCGCTAGGTGTCACGACAGTGCCTCACATACATTCCAGGACCCGCTTGGGCGCAGTTAGCTAAGTTTACCGTAACTTTATACTTCAGTCCAAACTTTTATATTCGAAAGAAATATACCCAATTGTAACAGTCATAGTTATATACAGTGTCAGGTCCGGTTCGCCCCTCGTATTTTCGAGTATAACTAGCTGTAACTCGATACGCACGCGGCGGCATCACCCATCGTTCTCAAAACGCGACCTGCTGCGCCTGCGGCTTCGTCGGACGGCATAATTATGATTCTCAAACGATTCCTGCAGCAACATTGTCTGCCATACGGAATACTGACTGAAAGCGTGAAAGTAAATCACCAACGGCAAAATAAATAACGGCCAAACTCGCATCCTTTGACTTGTAATGCGATGTATTACAAAAATAGTGTTTTTTTATTTAAATTAATAAAAAAATATTTCGGGCCAGTAACTTTTGGGGGGCTAGTAACTTTTAACATCTACTGACCCGACGGGCCACTGGGTACAAAAGCTTAATGTCAAGGCCTGACATTGAAAGCAGTTGTTGACAATGTGGACACTTTCAGTGATCCAAAGGTTCGAATTAAAGGGTATACTCGATTTTCAACCTCGACCAAGTTTGTAAGAAAAAAAAACCAAGTAGAAAGTAAAACAATCTTTAATAATAAATTAATAATGTGGAAATGTCATAAACTGATCACAGTATACGATGCAGGCTCTGGGTTATGAGCTGACAGCTGTTGGTGCCCAGCACAATGCCGGGCTTTGGGCCCAGGCCCGTCACGGCCCTTGGCCTCTACTCAATTTCTCGAGCCGATCCGGGCTTGGGTTTACATGTTATGAGCTGCGTCTGGGCTGGAAAAAAGTAAACACCGCGGGTTTGGGCAGGGCCTGGACCGAATAAAAAA
>SDWI01001405.1:32631-46691 GCA_009193005.1 Lamellibrachia luymesi
TTATTACATTACCGGTCGATTTATTACATTACCGGTCGATTATTACATTACCGGTCGATTTATTACATTACTGATCGATTATTACATTACCGGTCGATTTATTACATTACTGGTCGATTATTACATTACCGGTCGATTATTACATTACCGGTTGTAATAGACGATCGAGTTTTCGAAGAAACTGTTCAAATCATTGTCTAATATTATCGTAATCTATAATGTACACATCGCTTGCACGCGATTGGTGTCAAATGGAGAGGCAAAGCCTCTACTTATTTGTTTGTATTGTTTTGCATATTGGTGGAGGCGTGTTTTATATTGGTATGCTCATTAGGTTTATATAGTCTTACTGACATATACTTGGGAGACAAAATTACTCTCCTATTTGAAAAAAAATTCCCAAGCACCGGAAATTCTAAACACATTCGAAAAGCGTGAATTAACATAGACCTAGGAATAAATGCCAAGAACACTAAGTACATATAATACGTTAGAGTATACATCATATATCAAAACAAGCAGTGGTGTTATACATGACAATGAAGGCTATCTGAAGTATCTAGGTACCCGGACAAACAAGACAGCTTGAGACAAAAAGGTCAGGAAAACTGGAGAATAATCCACTGCACAACAAAGAGGTGGTCTATGTCTGGCCAGTGAAACGTGAAGCTTAGCAAATAATAACACAGTTGTAAAATAAAGTCGACGGACGTTACAGAAGTGTACTGCGTGAAGTACTTCAGGTCAGAAAGGCGGGGGCGCATTTACAATTCAGAGCTGTATGCAGGAATCCCAAAGATAATTAGGTAGATTCGTTCCAGAATGTTTAAGTTCGTTGGACACAGATACAGTCAGTCCGAACTCCATGATAGCATGTTTGTGCTATGACAGCTCATCCACGGTTAATGATACATACCTAACAGTACAAGATATGTCGATCTGCATGATAGACCGGATGCTGGCTCAAAACCGTATTGTCACGTCAAAAGGCAGTGACGATCCAACGTAAACTCTTACGCAAGCACTTAGATGAAGGAAACTGTTGCTCCGACGTCTACTACCGTCCCGTCCCTACTGTGTAACAGTTTTGTCCTAAGTAGGAGTTACTTTGATACGGTGCAGAGTAGTAACATGATATATGGTCTTTGCAGCGACTCTTGTAATGTGAGCAGTACTTTATAACATTATAAATTACTAAGTAATTATAACTTTTTTGTATTAATATTACGTTCATACTAGCAACTGCTATTCAGATATATGTTTCTTAATACGACAGTTAAGATCCCATACAGTCACTCAATACACGCTGTTCGACATAACAAAATACATGTTGACACTATGCGACGTGACGTGTAGGCACTAGTCATGATATACACTCATTTCAATACAAGTGCCACTATCACCATCCAACTACTAACACTAACATGGATAGCAGTGACACCAAGTCATGATTATTCCATTAGTTATTTTACTATCATAACTTGTTTTGAAAAGTTTAATAATCACATTTAGTGCGTACTTAAAAAAACATCAAACGCGGTATTCATTTAATTATTTTGTTATGTGCAGACGCATAGATAGCTCAAAGGAAACATGCTTAGCTCCTGCGTAACACCAGCCTATTTATACGTTCCAGAGACCCTGGCGATGACGGAACAAACAGTAAGAGAAAGTCCAAGTTTCTAAAAATAACTAGGTGAGATGAATTGTGTGAGCGAAAAGAGTAGGCGAGTGAAGAATGTTAAAGTGTGCTAGACACGTGGACAGATTGGAAGGGGAGCAGTTGACGAAGAGAGCGGATGCGCTCAGAGTGGGGGGTAGAAGGAGACGGAGTCTGGGATGGGAGGACTACGTGAAGAGAGATTTAGAGGGAGTGGGAGCGGAGGGGAATGAACTAGATCGAGTAATAAGAGTGGGGGAATGGATAACGAGAGTGGGTGATAAGGAGGGGGAGTGGAGACGGGCGGTGGAGGCGGGGATGAAACGGGATCAGTGAAGCACGAAGGACAAAGATCGTACTTCAGGGATAAAGACGAGAGCATTGACAACTAAAGCAAATGCTGTATTTCTGCGTTAGTAACCGCGTCAATAATGTACGAACAAGTCCATTATATAAACCCGTAAAGCACTTCGGACTGGTGAACTGTTCAAACAACAATTGGTTTTAAATTGCTCTGGCGATAACAATTAGATTTCAGGTACACAGCAGTGAATGTGCAATTATTATTTGAAGCCGATGGGACATTGTACTGGAACGATGAATCTGACTGATGTAGTCGAACATGTTATCGCTGACGTTTTCGTATTCATTTAGCGAACGTCATTAATCATATATATATTTGCGTGAACAATAATATGAGTAGGGTGCGGCTGCGCGCGAGAAACAAATATACGTAAACACCCCAATTGTTGGTCGGCGTCACCCACTGGACTTGTTGTGAATACTTATCCCGCGGGTTCGGGTCTGACGACATTCTGTATTTTTTCTCGACTGTCATCAGCCATATTGTACCGACACGCGGGAATCAACATGTATAAAAAAATTGGGAAATTGGTGTTTTTTCTCTCTATTACAGTCATACCTGGACTTCACTCTTGATCGAAACAACTGACTGTAGGAAACAAGGATAGGCTGCAACTGAAATATATTACCAGCAAGCAAACCCCATTATTAACGGTACCTCGCTCTCAAAGTAAGCATGCCTGCATTGTTTGCATTTGAACTACGCCAACACTACTAACTTGCTGAACCTTAATCCACAAAACGTGATTGTTTACGGGGACATGACTTATCCGACAATGTACGCCGACAAACCTCACACCAAGTATCAGACTCACGCAAAAGGAAAACGAGAACAGTATCCAAACAAATATCATAATGTGTTAGCATTAGGGGAACTCTGACAGGCAGGCAATATTGTCCCAACAAAAATCTCACATAACTGCTAAGGCGCCTTAAATGAAATGCTTCTCCCCATGAAATAAACAAGGGAACGCTCCAGAGAGAAACACTTATCAAATGATGCTATTAGAAACGCAATTATATACAAATTATGTGGAAATTATATAGGCATATTTGGAAACGACGAAGATTATAACAATAACAAAGAGGCACGTAATAAAGCGACTACCGAAATTAGAAAATAAAAAACGACTAGAAAAAACTACCATGTAACATAATAAATGACAGCAAGTTGTGTGCATATGTAAGAAGTGAACAGAAAGTTTGTCATATAATTGGACCACTAGAAGACAGTGCACACACACGCATGAACATACATATAAAACATGCACACATGCACACGTGCACACTTCCACACGTGCATACGTGCGTGAGTGCGTGAGTGAGTGCGGGCTTACGCACTCCCAAACTCCCTACGGCAGTGTGTACAGCTCAAGACAATAAATAAGATCAATGTTTTTTCGAGGCGAGGCTATATATATATGTAGTGGTTTTCGTGTGAAGATCGGTAATATCGTGTGAAGTAGTAATATTTCAAAACCGAGATGACAATCTTATCTTGTTTCTTACATTCTCGCGCAGAGGTAACGGATCTAAGCGGTTCTTTGTTGTACCTGTACTGTAATTGTTTGGAATTGCACTGCCACGAGAATGAGCAACTTGGTGGACGAATGAACAACTAAAGGCGGCAGAGCCGCCGTCGCCGCATCGGTTAGTACGAATGATTGGATGTTCTCTTTGGCCAGTAAAGGATACAGCATTTCGACTTCTGTCGATAGTATTCACCAGCGTTGTAACTATATACTGAATAACATATTGACGTTCAACGTCACTCTTGATCTCGATTACAAGCAAAATATTCCAACCAAATCGCATCTATTTAGAGTCCGACGTTCTACCATACATTTAGTGACGATATAGAGAAGATATATTAAAATACATGCAAGTTCATATATAATAGACACAATATAAAATAGTGTACATCTGGTGCATAGACATGATTAACAACATAACACATCGGTAATATGAATAGTGACAATAAAATACAATACCATGACAGTATAT
The DNA here is from genome assembly GCA_009193005.1 of Lamellibrachia luymesi. Taxonomy (NCBI): domain Eukaryota; kingdom Metazoa; phylum Annelida; class Polychaeta; order Sabellida; family Siboglinidae; genus Lamellibrachia; species Lamellibrachia luymesi. The sequence continues at coordinate 36,659 of SDWI01001405.1, forward strand.
GTAAACTCAGTATAAATTATGTAAACCGGTCATAAAAAATAGAGTGCAATGGAAATGATCTGATTCGGCTTAGAAAAGGAATCGTTGTATGGAATCGAGTCAACATGATCATCGTTGTATGGCGCAGTCTTTATGACACTACAATCATGGAATGATCTTTCAGTGGTGACTGACCCTGTCTAGAAGGTTCCCATGTACCGTTACACCATATGGAGTAAACAAAATAATATATGTTGCATCAGTCTACGAGCAGGACTTTCTACTTTACAGATTACATACTATAACGATAAGGTATTTATATTTACAGTAACCTGAGCCTTGTCAATGTAATTCCGCCGTTTCTTATGTTCAGTGCTGTGTTAGATTAACAGTCCCTGTACAGATTCAATTCGATGCATTTTGGCCGTGGACTTAGTCATATGTTTAAACTAAAAATGTTCTAAGCTATGTGTTACATATACCGGTACATTAATCTAAATCAATCTGTGCATCACTACTCTGACCCAACGAGTGAAGAATGTATCATAAAATGGTTAATTTACTAATCTACTACAATGGCGCACAAACAGATGTGTGACTATCGGGCCCTGGCGCGACACTACACATAGATATGTCGCGGGTCATCGGACCACAGTGTATATCTACTCGTACGAAAGGTGAAACTGGGATGGTCTCACTGTAGATGTATATCGGTCGCCACCCCGCAAGGCAGAACGGCTGCACAATGCCAGAGAAATGGGAGCTGTATTCTTTTGTGAAAGCATTATATTTATACAACGTCGGTATCGGCTGTTTGTTTGCCCCATATCCTGTCTGTATTAAGTCTTATCGTTCCATCAACGAGCTACAGCGATAATTATGCTTTATATAATTGAAAGTGCTTATCGACTTATATAACAATACATTTGGCTTCTATTTAACATCATGATTGGATGTGCAGTACATGCCAACGTTTACACTCTGAAACCTCCTTCCTGCGTGCCTAGTATACATTTCATACCACCTTCAGCGTACGTCCTCACTATGTCCACCTAAGTGTCCAACTAATGTATTTTTCTCGCCCATTTGCCTTCCCCTTACTGCTTCCATATTCAGGCTCTTCATATTTCCTTTGTGGCAACCCTCATATANAGAACTAGAGGACAAAGTTAGTAAAAGATCAGTGTAGATTGGATATCAGGAAGTACTCATTCTCAGAGGACAGTAAATGAATGGAACAAATGATCTACGGATTGTATAACCACTAGCAGCGTGAATATGTTTAAAAACAAGTTGAACACATATCTCAGGAGGGCGGGTTACACGTAGACGAACACTGATGGACTCTCGATAAACCAATGGTTTCCTTGTCCACTTGCCATCTGGGCCTTTGGCTTGGATTGCAAATCTTGTTAAATCTTGTAAAATCTTAAATCTGGTATATATTATTTATATGTGTGAATATGACCCCAAACAATACTTTTGTGTATACCTAACAAGACGTGATGTTCTGCAGCCTGAAATTTACAATTGCAGTTCGCATTGTGCTTTGTAACGAAGGCCTGAAATACGCGAAATATGTCCGCACATTTATCACATACCTGTGCAGTCATGCCCCAATATCTTGGCACATTATGCCTTAGGTGTGCGGACATGCCCCACCTTCCCATCCGTGATTTAAAACAGTAGTAGTTCCGTAACACAGTTCACCACTCGGCGCCGCCTGGTGCAACGGTCGTCATATTGCACACGCGACAATAAAAAATAGTATGCGGGACTTGAGCTCCATCCCGCTTTAGTATGCTTAGTAAGAATACATACATATATATTTCGACAATAGTGAGCGGCCCCTAAGAATGATCATAGTAGGAACATGAAATAAATCGATCCGTAAACGTCGGCCCACGCAGGATTAACTGAATGAATCGCAATGGCGACAGTTGTTAGCAGGCAATTGGAATAATACATAACTCAAAATAAAACGTGACCAACTGTTGTCAAACACTGTATCGTACCATTGTTTATGTGTTTGAATGGAGGCAAACTGGTCCGCCCGTGACATCAATCGCCTTATCTTAATCGCGTAAAACGCTCTGGTGTCTATCAGCATGTTATTTACCCTTGTCAATATAATTGCTGTGATGCATGAACAAGCCGCACTTATATTACCCTAATCCGATCCGTAAACGTCGGCCCACAGAGGATAAACTTAATGAATCACGATGGCGACAGTTGTTGGTAGGCAATTGGAATAACACACGACTAAAAAAAACCCGCGACCAACTGTTGTTAAACAATGCCTTGTACCATTATTTAATTGTATTTGAGTGGAAGCAAATTGGTCCACCAGAGACATCAATCGCCTTACCGTGATCGCATCAAACGCTCTGATATGTATCAGCATGCTGTTCACTCGTGTCATTATAAGTCGCACTTACATTACCCTAGGAGCGCGTCGTAGCTATATAACACGATACAAAATTTGTTTTCACAGACACGCCTACCTACTTCCCAAATTAGTGTGGGTCGATTTTTATATCTATTGCTGTAACAAAGTACCAACATGTATGCATCATTTCAGCTGTGTTTGTGTACATAACATTTAGTTTGTTATTGGATTATTGCACACATATTCACAATAATTCTGGCAACGAATTTCGCCTTAATAAAATATACCCTCTTTGGGAGGCACACATTGGTTTCGATCAAGGCATTCTAATGTCTGAACGTGTTTGCAGGTTTCAGCTAAATATTAGCTAGCGTGGCAACATCTTGAAATTGTTGTCGACAATGTGGACACTTTCTGTGATCCAAAGGTTCTTAAGTAAATATTATCTTCACAACAGTTCCAACGAATAGTCGGCCAAACGCATGCAAGAAAAACTTGATACGATTAGGCCATAATTGTGATGACTTGCTGTCTGTGTCATGCCGATAATATTCCACAATAAAATCCTTTGTCGTGTCGCCTATTAAAGTGAGTTAGGGCTCGAAATAGCATGACGTGGATGAATCACCCGCGTGACAATGACGCAGATAAAACATCAAGAATATTTGCCGATCGGCAACTCTTGTAGCGACTGCCCAGAAACGTTAAATCGCTAATGTAGTGCAACAGTAGCGCCAAAGTCGATAGGATGTGCGACAGTATAATAATTATTATGTCGGCCTTGTTGTATCTCCTATCATAGAATCGGCTTTATAACTGTCGACGGAATTATAGAAACTGTTGTCAAACTGAGTTATCATCCACTGTGGTTAAATTGCCTCTGAAAAAAGTTAATAGTAACGCTTTTGTGCGACACAGGCGCCACGATGCCGATGCAAACCGTTTATCAGCAGCAATGCTTGACACATTGTGAACTGCGAACTAGTCATTTTTATTTGTCGATCGTGTTTAGACTTTGTTGGGGAAGAATAATGTTTGCTGCACTAGAGCAACGACAAAAACTGTTTTATAGTAATACTCTAACGAAGTAACCCAGAATGCATTGATCAAAAACATGATATGGCGTAAAACAAATTGCTGACCAAAATTCATATTAATTAATGCTAGATGGCTTTGCAAATATGGCTGTTTAAAGGACATTTTGTTTATATTGTTTTTTATAATTGGTATGGACATTATCAACACATAATTACTATTTTAGTATACACTGTTCATATATTGCATATATTTAAAAACATTTGTTTGTACAGATATATTAAATATGTAATGTTGGTGTGACACAAAATAGCTAAGAAAAAGGTAAATCCACGCCTTTGTTGTTTGACCTGCAGGGACTGCCCAGTGCCAACCGAAATTCCAAAATCTTTAATGCAATATCTCGAAAATTACTGAACCGATTTTCATTAAAAAAATGCAAGGTTTATTCATTCAAACATTTAGCTGCGTGTGTGCGTGCGTGCGTGCGTGCGTGCGTGCGTGCGTGCGTGCGTGCGTGCGCACGCGCGTGCGTAATATGGTAAGGCAACATGTACAATATTTTTAATATATGAAAAATAAATGTACACACTCGTTCGAGGTCAACCTGTAATAACTAATCGTCTCGTAGATTTACCATACGTATACTAATTGTCCATGATAGCTTCGTTCAATGAATGACAATTTACAATCTCTATTAAGAACCTATTCAAACATCAACGTATGGTGATCACGCCCATGTCACGGCTGAGGAACGGCAAAACATAGTCATTACAACTCAAAATCTTCAATTTGATCTTGTGCGCCCATGGCACTAGCAATCATACATTTAATCCCGTAATGCGCACCGCCTCATATGAATGTCCCTTTCTCCAGTTGTATAACGAAGTTTAATCAGTACTTTGTACATTCCAACGCCCTGATTACATTGCTATCGCTTCCATCCTCCCCTGTGTGCGTGCGAACTGTTCTGTGTCTGAGCTGAGCCTAGCGTAGCAACCCATTATATACGTCTCATTCCAAAGGTTGAAGCTGATAATGCCTGACTGGACACGCCGTTTGGGAACAGCGGGTGAACAATTGCGTCATTATCCACCCAGAAGTACACATTGGAGACATATGTGTCCTTGTGGCATGGCTCCAATGACAGTGAAAGACCAGTAAAACACCAGTAAAAGAAAACATATTTGGCCTACTGGAGGATCTGCTGCGCACAGCGACCATCGTACGAGGAACCGGAGTCCCTGTCCGAGCGTTCGACGAAGAAGAAAAAGAAAATTGCCGTCTTATTCCTCTGCATGTTATTCCAATCTAGCGTTGCCAAGTATTTTCTCATATCTTTATATTTACCTTTGTGGAAGTTTCTCCTGTATTTTTTATTTGTACTTTCTGATTTTACTTTGATGTCAAAATGTATTTGATTAGGATCACTGTTACCCAATGACTCATGTTTTATGTTTGGACTTCGGTAAACTAATCCAATAGTTAATGTTGAATTTCCTGTAACTATATTGCACCAAACACCTAACAACTTCATCGCAATTTGTGTCCCTTTCTAATTTTATTTCGTAAGCTTGAATAGATTCTTTAATATTTAAAATAACTCCCCCTCCCCTTCTTCCTATTCGATCTCTCCTAAACATTACGTATCTTGTCAATCCTAATTCAGCATTTTATATGCCTTTGTTGGCCTATGATTCGGTTATACCAATTATGTGAGAATTAATATATTTTACCATAATGTTTAATTCGTTTTTCTTATTTACTATGCTCCTTGCATTTAAACACACGCTGTTATACTAGCTATTGATTTGGCAACCTTCAAAAACCAAGTGAGATATGTCTATGTCATGTCCTAAGTGTTTAAGTGTAATATTTTTATGAAATTATCCCAGAAATCTCCGGCTGATTGTGTGCGCTCAAACGATCCTTTTCAAAACCCCGAGGACAGGCCTTTATGTTGTATGTGAATGCCAAATAACGTCGTCTGAAATGGAGTATTATTACATAAGTTTAAAACACTATACATTGAAATGATGATGGTGAGGATCAGTCTAGCAGCCGAGTTGTGCATTCTGTGCAGACGCGTTATGTAGCCTACGTATATGATGATGACATTGATTACGCGTTCCTTTGACGTTAAATCAAAACAAATACGATTGATCTGATTGATATATCAGAGGGGGTAATATTTGTTTGTATATAATTGACTGTCAATGACGACACTGATATTACGAACGGATCGAGAGGCGGTAATTGAAAAATCACCAACGCGTGCTACGGTGCCCTCATAGAATGCAGTGGCAGTCTTTGATACCATTTTAAAATATTGTTTTGTCGTCCTTCGAGCACACAATTAAAGTTCTATACGACACTATTTTTAGTACAGTATTGAATGCAACGGACCTAAGCTCCCAACCAATCATAGACAATGCAATTGAAACGGCCAAATATTTTTTTACAATTAAAGTACGCAAGTTGTAGTTTAACAGCATACATATTGCTGTATTGTCCTTATATCTTGCAAGTATGACATTTGTGCAATTTCTTGTACGGAGACGAGTATGGAACTGTTTCGAAAAGAAATGTTTAAATCTTTGTCAAACATTTTCGTAATCAGTAATGTAGACATCGCTTGCAGGCGACTGGTTTCATATGAAGAGACAAAGTCTTTGCTTTGTTGATTTTTGTTTTGTTTTGAATTTTGCTTTGGTAGAGATGTGTTTTAATTTGGTATGATCATTAGGTTTATATGGTCTTAGTGACATATGCTTCGGAGGCAATGTTACTCTCCTACCTAAAAAAATTCCCAAGCATCGGATACTCTAAACATAGTCGAAAAAGCATCAATCAACCTAGGACTGAATGCTAAGAACACCAAGTAATATAATTATTAAAGAGTATAAGATCTCAAAACAAGCATTGGTGTTACACGTGGCAAAAAAGGTTAACTCAAGTATCTAGGTACAAGAATAAACAAGACAGCCAGAGACATAAAGGTCAGGGAGGCTGGAGAGTAATCCACGGCACAACAAAGATGTGGTATACCAATATGTATGGCTAGTGAAATGTAAATTTTAGACAATAATAGCATAGTTGTAAAATAACTTCGACGGACGTTACAGAAGTGTACTGCATAAACTACTTCTGGCCAGGAAGGCGGGGGCGCATTTAGCATTCAGAGCTATATGCATGAATCCCACAGATCATTAGGAAGATTCGTACCAGAAGGTCTAAGCTCGTTGGCAACAGATACTATCAGCCCTAGTTGATGTAAGATAACACTGCATGCATATCTAGACACTGCAGACTGAACATTTCAGAATACAGTTAATTCTTCCATTTGTCGAGTTTTGATAATGTAGTAGTGCTGCGTGGAGACAATGTATACCACACCCAACAATCAATGTTAGCGCTTGCTTTCCTCTCGTGTAAAGCAGTGCCATCATAACAAACACCCAGTGCAAAAACGCCTTCATTGTAAATGTGTTTATACATTACGTATTGTTTGCATAATTTACATTGCCTAGTCGCATAATAAACTTACCCCTGATGCTGGCTCGAAACCACAGTGCCAGGTCAGAAGACAATAAAGATCCAACGTACAATCTGAGCACTTTCGTGAAGTAAACTGTTGCTCCAACGTCTACTACCGTCGTTGCTGTGCAACAGTTGTATTGTTGTCCTAAGTAGTNTTGCAGGCGACTGGTTTCATATGAAGAGACAAAGTCTTTGCTTTGTTGATTTTTGTTTTGTTTTGAATTTTGCTTTGGTAGAGATGTGTTTTAATTTCGTATGATCATTAGGTTTATATGGTCTTAGTGACATATGCTTCGGAGGCAATATTACTCTCCTACCTAAAAAAAATTCCCAAGCATCGGATACTCTAAACATAGTCGAAAAAGCATCAATCAACCTAGGACTGAATGCTAAGAACACTAAGTAATATAATACACTAGAGTATAAGATCTCAAAACAAGCAGTGGTGTTACACGTGGCAAAAAAGGTTAACTCAAGTATCTAGGTACAAGAATAAACAAGACAGCCAGAGACATAAAGGTCAGGGAGGCTAGAGAGTAATCCACGGCACAACAAAGATGTGGTATACCAATATGTATGGCTAGTGAAATGTAAAGTTTAGACAATAATAGCATAGTTGTAAAATAACTTCGACGGACGTTACAGAAGTGTACTGCATAAATTACTTCTGGCCAGGAAGGCGGGGGCGCATTTAGCATTCAGAGCTATATGCATGAATCCCACAGATCATTAGGAAGATTCGTACCAGAAGGTCTAAGCTCGTTGGCAACAGATACTATCAGCCCTAGTTGATGTAAGATAACACTGCATGTATATCTAGACACTGCAGACTGAACATTTCAGAATACAGTTAATTCTTCCATTTGTCGGGTTTTGATAATGTAGTAGTGCTGCGTGGAGACAATGTATACCACACCCAACAATCAATGTTAGCGCTTGCTTTCCTCTCGTGTAAAGCAGTGCCATCATAACAAACACCCAGTGCAAAAACGCCTTCATTGTAAATGTGTTTATACATTACGTATTGTTTGCATAATTTACATTGCCTAGTCGCATAATAAACTTACCCCTGATGCTGGCTCGAAACCACAGTGCCAGGTCAGAAGACAATAAAGATCCAACGTACAATCTGAGCACTTTCGTGAAGTAAACTGTTGCTCCAACGTCTACTACCGTCGTTGCTGTGCAACAGTTGTATTGTTGTCCTAAGTAGTAGTTGCCTTGATATGGTGCAGCGAGTAACGTGATATCTGGTTTTTCAGCTACTCCCTTTATTGAGATGATTGCCGTGTTTGAAAGGGCTGGCTTGCATGCACATTCCGTAACCTGTCACAATTACTCCCGTCCCGATCCCATGCGTTGTTGGTCCACTATAATGTTCTGGTTCGTTCAGTGTACGTCAATGTCACGAAGAAGTCATTTATGCTTGCAGTAATTCTCGACAGAAATAGGGATGATTCAAGGACGGTTGCTTCAGAGAAGATTTGCTGCTGCATTAAGGATGCACCAAAGTGTTATCTTTATGGAATCGCTTCAAGAAGCAGGATGAGCGAAGAGACGACACGATGATGGTCAGGATAGGGCATCAACATGTTGGCAGGACCGATATCTGATTATATATGTAAGCATAAATTGAACAATGAACACTACAAATCATCAAATAAACTTCAAGAATGTTTCTGTAGTAACCATCTTCGCTAAATGGCCTTATGCATCAACTAGTATGTGAATTGGATAAGTAGTAGTTAGTAAAAGTACTGTCTCAACTCAGACAGTGAGAAACAATCCCCACGCAGCTGGTCTGAGAGCGAGAAGACTAGAGATGAGAGTTCCACCGACTGGCAGACTTCGAGAACACATGGTTGAGTGCTGTAGAGAACATCTGAACTGGACACATGCTCTCTGGTTTAATGTGCTCTTCACGGATCGTTCCAGATACTGCCTAGACTTTCATGATGGAAGCAGTCGAGTGTGGAAACGTCCCAATGAGAGATACGTTGATTGGAATGTAGTGGAACGTGACCGGATTAGTATGTGATCCTTAACAAATTGTGAGCAAATTGTAGCAAACTGAAATTGTTAATATAACGTTCATGTTAGCTACTGTTATTCGGATATGTGTTTCTTAATACCATTCGATATACGCGTGTTGATATAACATAGCACTTGTTGACACTAAGCTACACGTCTAGTCAGGATATACAATCCTTCTAACACCTTTGCCACTATAACTATCGAACTACTAACACTAATATGGGCAGCATTACGTTATGATTATTACATTAGTTATTCTCTAATCATAACTTATTTCGAAATGGTTAATATTCACATTCGGTTTGTGTTTTTTAATAAAGAACATCAAACGCGTTTTTTATTTTATTATGTGATAGATAAATCACGTTTAAATGTGTAACGCATGCTTTCTGTTTTAATTACATGTTCTTGCCCTGTCATCCCTTCCTGATACACTTTGCTCCCATTGTGTCTGGCTCCCTCAGTCTATGCCATCCCGCCTTTCATATTCATAATATCGTTAACGCCACCACTTAATTATGTTTCCGCTGCTGACAGTCAATACAGACACGCACTTTCCATAGTCGCCGTTACGGGACGTGTTGTTTTGCCGTAACAGCAGTGACTAGTTCAACGAACGTTTATTCGCTTCTTTCATTGCCGCAAATAACACACTTCGTCATTCACTCACAAAACAACCAGTCCATGTGTTGCATGCCACCGTCTTCAATACGGGGCAACCAGAACTAAGGGGTCATCTCGTAAGTTCTCTAAGTAAAAAAACGCTTAGTGTTTAGTATTGGATCAGACCACCTACCACCACAATACGTGACGTGGGAAGCAATGTCACACTCCATGTGGGCAATATTGAATTCATATATATTCCGTACGGATACATAGAAGTGTGACAAAGAAGATCAAAATTAAAATACATTAATACAAACTGGTATTCGTTTTATTTAAATCCGGAACTGCCTCTTGAGGACAGGAAACAACAAAAAAGATAGCTGTTCAATTATAAGTTTACAAAACGTTGCATTGTAATATACGGTTGCATTACGTAACGTTCATTTGGTT
>SDWI01001405.1:90319-102350 GCA_009193005.1 Lamellibrachia luymesi
TATATATATATATATATATATAAATAGGTTAATATATAATAAGATAAATAAATTAGTGCAGGAACTACCCTGTTGGACTAGAGTGACAGTCGATAAAAATGAGTATGTAGGCGTGCCTTGAAAGTAGAGAGAGTGTTCGACATTTTAAGCAGAGTATTTCACAAAGTCGCCGCGTCGACCGCAAACGAGCTGTCCACAGCTTTTGCGTGAGTCCGCAGAACAGCTAACATGTGTGGTGTGAATGGGCACACAATATCAGATAGGTATTTTGGCGCATCGCCGTGCGCAGCTTTATATGTAAACACCAACAGCTTAAAGTCGATTCTGCAGGTTACAGGCAGCCACTGAAGAATACACAACAGAGGCATGGCGCTACCACTCCGTGAGCGGCGTAAGACCAATCTAGCGGCCGTATTGTGCATTCTCTGAAGTCGAGCGATGTTGTTAACATCAGTGCCGTATAGAAGCGAATTGCAGTAGTCAAGCAGCGATGTAATAATGGCATTGACGACATGCTCCTTTGTCGTTGTTATGAGATAACGTCTCATCTGATTAATATGGCGGAGGTGAAATGCGCACACACTGACGATGCTTGACACTTGTTTCTTAAAATCGAGGTATCTATCTATGATGACTCCAAGGTTACGAACATATCGTGAAACAGTAATTGTAGCATCACCTACGCATATTGCACTGTCGACAACGAGCGCAGCCGCCGTCTTGGGTACCACGGGGAGATATTCCGTTTTATTGTCATTCATGCACAGGCAGGTTGATGTCATCCACTGTTTGACGACATCAAGGCAGTCCTCCATACGTCACAGAGTAGCCCCCAGTGCTGTTGCAGTGAGATCAAAGTGACAATACAACTGCAGATCATCCGCGTAATGATCAAAGCAAAGTCCATGCGCTCTGATTGTATCGCTGATGGGTTGGACATACAGGAAGAATAGCAACGGTCCAAGTCCCGAACCCTGCGGAACACCCGATGTCAAATATGTTGTGCTCGATGATGCATCACGAATGACCCCCCCCCCGGATAGCTTAATCCCAGGGGGGAAGATGCCCTAGGATATTTCCCCCCTCCACCCTGGATATCTTACCCCCCTCTCAATACCCAAGTTGTCTTGACTCAACACTATTTTCCCCCACAGCTAAAATCAAGAACATGGTGCGATTAAATCAATATTTATTATAAATTTCATCATGTAATAACTTACAATTATCACAAGAGTTCACGTGCGATAAATCATAAAATCAGTGTTTCATTACTTGCAATTATCACAATAAAATATCATACAAAATCATTAACCAACTTGAATACATAAATACATTAAGTATCTACTCTTATCACACAATTGAACGTCCACGAGAATAAAACAATATTACATAAAGTGTGTACAGCCCATATTGTTTCATGGTAATTAAAGTTATGTGGTATCTGCTATCGCTTTCATCATGTAATAACTTGTAATTATCAGAAAAAGTCACATTTAAAATAAGTCTCAAACTTGCATTGCAAATTTCCGTTTTCTTTCTGCGATGCATGTGATGATTTGAACATCTTTACCTGCAACACAGTTACAGTAGCATTGCATGTTTCATCTTCATGATGGTTAGCTGCATTAAATAGTTTTTTAAGTCAAACGTTTTGGTGCATACTAGTTCATATGTCAGATTTAAATCAAAGTTGCATTCATATAACATATTTACAACACGCATACGTGTTTTAGTTAATGTGCAACAACATGATAAAAAGCAACATTTATTCCAAAAAATACTTGAAAAGTTTGGTATCAAACGATTATATTTTTCTGTGAAGTGGGTGAAAGGATTTAGTTATTGTGTATTGTGTGTGGTTACCAAACAACATAAATAAATAATAAACTATACTGCGAGGACACATTGGCAAAGTATCAAAGCCACTAAACAAAGGCGGGGCCTTGAAACTCGTATTGATACCTCAGTGTCTTGAGAAGTGTGTTGTTGAGGCAGCTGACCATGATTAACTCAGTGCCTTGAGAAGAGCTGTGTGTTGTTGAGGTGGCTGACCATGATTAACTAAGTGCCTTGAGAAAAGAGCTGTGTGTTTTGTTGTTGAGGTGGCCGATCATGATTAACCCAGTGCCTCGATGAGAGACTTATCATGAATAACCCAGTGCCTCGATGAGACTTATGATTAACTCGGGAATCATTTTATATTATTCATTTATTTGTAAATTTATTACGAAATAAATATAAACACAAAATTTTCTTGCAGAATAACATATAGTATATATTATTCTGACTCATATTTGCTAATTATAAACTTTCTTGCATAGGAACAGACATACACACACAATTTTATTAAAGGGGGTAAGACATCCAGGATGGGGGAATATACCCTAGGGTAGTCTCGGCCTGAAAATATTCCTCCTCTTCATACGTTGGTTTTGTGTAGATCAGTTGTCTAACAGACAGGTTGTCTACAGAGCTGCCAAACCTTTCATCACAGCTATCCTCGTGTATCCGTATACTGTCTGGAAGATTCACGTGACTGTCTACATACTGAAAATGTCGTGGTCGAAGTTCACATACATTTGGTGCTAGGCGGTGATGTAGGTATATTGCGTGGCCTGACAGATGACGACACGCGATCGGAATGGGAATGCTATAGGCCGATTAACCAATAAAAGATGCTTTACGATTTTACACGGATTTATACAGAATTCGAAATGGAAACATCACATTAATACGGTTAGAACAAAATTGTCGAAAGTTGAACTTGGACCCCACCCCGCAAGGGAGCAAGGGGAAGAAGCTACCGAGTGATTTGGACCCCACGGGATGGACTCCACTGCAGTTGGACATGACCATTACTACGCAGCTGTCACGAAAATAGTCTACCAGACAGGTTTTCCACCGAGCCGCCAAGATCTCCACCTTTGCTGTCCTCAGCTGTCCGTGTAATAATAATAATAATAATAATAATAATAATAAAATGACTTCTTTGGCGCCAATATCCTCGGAAAATCCGAGCTCAGTGGCGCAACAAAACCAAAGGATTAGGCATTCTCGTGACCATGTAAAATGCAAAAAGTCGTCAACCGATGGATGGAGGTGTACTGTCTGTCTGAAAGATTCATAATAATAAGAATAATAATAAAGATATATTTTATTTGATAAAACGCCAGATCCAATTTTAATTTGTTCGTGGCGCTTTACAAGACAAATAGTTATAACAATAAGCTAACTAAGCATGCAATTCTTTACAAATACATTAGAACAAGCTAGTTAAAATAAGAATATAAAATATATCTAGTGTAATAAAGTATAATATAATAATCATATATTAATGTAATATATATATAATTAAGTTAATTAAAATTATATGAATTAACATTAATAAAATACAGATAAGTATAGTAATTAAACATACCAAAATAGTTCTCATAATTAGAGCTCAATATTATTAATATTATGTAGAAATAAGACTAAATACATACAACCGAAATAATGTACATGGAGTTATAATTAATAAATACATATAATTTATANGTTAACATCAGTGCCGTATAGAAGCGAATTGCAGTAGTCAAGCAGCGATGTAATAATGGCATTGACGACATGCTCCTTTGTCGTTGTTATGAGATAACGTCTCATCTGATTAATATGGCGGAGGTGAAATGCGCACACACTGACGATGCTTGACACTTGTTTCTTAAAATCGAGGTATCTATCTATGATGACTCCAAGGTTACGAACATATCGTGAAACAGTAATTGTAGCATCACCTACGCATATTGCACTGTCGACAACGAGCGCAGCCGCCGTCTTGGGTACCACGGGGAGATATTCCGTTTTATTGTCATTCATGCACAGGCAGGTTGATGTCATCCACTGTTTGACGACATCAAGGCAGTCCTCCATACGTCACAGAGTAGCCCCCAGTGCTGTTGCAGTGAGATCAAAGTGACAATACAACTGCAGATCATCCGCGTAATGATCAAAGCAAAGTCCATGCGCTCTGATTGTATCGCTGATGGGTTGGACATACAGGAAGAATAGCAACGGTCCAAGTCCCGAACCCTGCGGAACACCCGATGTCAAATATGTTGTGCTCGATGATGCATCACGAATCCCCCCCCCCCCCGGATAGCTTAATCCCAGGGGGGAAGATGCCCTAGGATATTTCCCCCCTCCACCCTGGATATCTTACCCCCCTCTCAATACCCAAGTTGTCTTGACTCAACACTATTTTCCCCCACAGCTAAAATCAAGAACATGGTGCGATTAAATCAATATTTATTATAAATTTCATCATGTAATAACTTACAATTATCACAAGAGTTCACGTGCGATAAATCATAAAATCAGTGTTTCATTACTTGCAATTATCACAATAAAATATCATACAAAATCATTAACCAACTTGAATACATAAATACATTAAGTATCTACTCTTATCACACAATTGAACGTCCACGAGAATAAAACAATATTACATAAAGTGTGTACAGCCCATATTGTTTCATGGTAATTAAAGTTATGTGGTATCTGCTATCGCTTTCATCATGTAATAACTTGTAATTATCAGAAAAAGTCACATTTAAAATAAGTCTCAAACTTGCATTGCAAATTTCCGTTTTCTTTCTGCGATGCATGTGATGATTTGAACATCTTTACCTGCAACACAGTTACAGTAGCATTGCATGTTTCATCTTCATGATGGTTAGCTGCATTAAATAGTTTTTTAAGTCAAACGTTTTGGTGCATACTAGTTCATATGTCAGATTTAAATCAAAGTTGCATTCATATAACATATTTACAACACGCATACGTGTTTTAGTTAATGTGCAACAACATGATAAAAAGCAACATTTATTCCAAAAAATACTTGAAAAGTTTGGTATCAAACGATTATATTTTTCTGTGAAGTGGGTGAAAGGATTTAGTTATTGTGTATTGTGTGTGGTTACCAAACAACATAAATAAATAATAAACTATACTGCGAGGACACATTGGCAAAGTATCAAAGCCACTAAACAAAGGCGGGGCCTTGAAACTCGTATTGATACCTCAGTGTCTTGAGAAGTGTGTTGTTGAGGCAGCTGACCATGATTAACTCAGTGCCTTGAGAAGAGCTGTGTGTTGTTGAGGTGGCTGACCATGATTAACTAAGTGCCTTGAGAAAAGAGCTGTGTGTTTTGTTGTTGAGGTGGCCGATCATGATTAACCCAGTGCCTCGATGAGAGACTTATCATGAATAACCCAGTGCCTCGATGAGACTTATGATTAACTCGGGAATCATTTTATATTATTCATTTATTTGTAAATTTATTACGAAATAAATATAAACACAAAATTTTCTTGCAGAATAACATATAGTATATATTATTCTGACTCATATTTGCTAATTATAAACTTTCTTGCATAGGAACAGACATACACACACAATTTTATTAAAGGGGGTAAGACATCCAGGATGGGGGAATATACCCTAGGGTAGTCTCGGCCTGAAAATATTCCTCCTCTTCATACGTTGGTTTTGTGTAGATCAGTTGTCTAACAGACAGGTTGTCTACAGAGCTGCCAAACCTTTCATCACAGCTATCCTCGTGTATCCGTATACTGTCTGGAAGATTCACGTGACTGTCTACATACTGAAAATGTCGTGGTCGAAGTTCACATACATTTGGTGCTAGGCGGTGATGTAGGTATATTGCGTGGCCTGACAGATGACGACACGCGATCGGAATGGGAATGCTATAGGCCGATTAACCAATAAAAGATGCTTTACGATTTTACACGGATTTATACAGAATTCGAAATGGAAACATCACATTAATACGGTTAGAACAAAATTGTCGAAAGTTGCAGCAATAATTTACAAAGCAAATTGTCTCATTAATCAAAACGGAATGTACATATTGCATAGTTCTCTGTTTTTGTCATATATTAACTATCTGTGGCGCAAAACGTTGGGAGCGTACCAAACGTTTGGAATATACCAGTACCCTCTTTAAGCAACTACGAATTAAAAAAGTTGTAGACCTAATTAAATTAAGACAGCGATTATTATGTATAAGGCATATCACAATGTACTACCGAATAGTTTGCAAAACATGCTTAAACTGGTTCAACACATGGTCTCGACAGAAAGATACCTTCATAGGTCAATATGCATTTCTGTTTGTTATATTTTCTTTATGTGCATTAGGTCTAAAAAATTAAAATAATTATAATCAAACATTATATATTGTACGAACTGTATGCATTAGTTATTAGTTAGGGATGTGTAATTTATATTTGTTGTATATTGGTATTATGCATAATTATACTAGTCGGCGGTGAACCATAGATAAGTATCACACTTCTGTTCACTCCCTTTCCACCAAACTTTATTGTTTATTTTATTTCTTACATGTTGCAAATGGTGCTGTATTTTGTAATAGTGGAATTTGTACTGTTGGTTTTTTGGAAATAGAGTTACTGATTGATTGATCGATTAAAGTAAAACATGCGGATTTCAACCAAATTGTATTACCTGTAGAAAGCGAGATATCGATGATAGCGTGGATGCTTGCAAGTCGCAATTAGACAACAAACAGAGACAAAGCAAAATCGTGTGACCTTGCGTGGATAAAATACACCAGGCCTCTCGTGCCAAGTGTTATATGCTTTGGACGGCATGACATTGTGCACAGGTTCCACACTTATATTTTATACATATCTTTTCATAATCTACAGATGCATTCAGGAATATTTAGCGTGTGTATTCAGATAAACAGAAATGCAGAGGTTTATTGTATGTGAGAGCTGGAACTCACCTTCTGAGAAACATCATGGTAAGAGAAAGTTGGAGCAAACCCGTACTTTGAACTTGGATTTCCCCTACATAGCAACTTCCACTGATTCGCACTGAGTCTCTGTCATTTTGCCACAGCCTAAGCAAATCTCCGTCCCAGAGATTGACATTTCCATCATATGATGTTCAAAGGGAAAAACATTGTGAACTAAATGTTTCTCGGTTTATTGTTATTATTATTGTTATTATTATTGTTATTATTATTGTCCTGAAATGTCAAATTGTTTTACTCCAAACAGCCCAGTTTCCATTACCTGCCGCAGCCTCCGACAAAGCAGGGCCTCAATAGTTTCTGAGCTGCCATGGCAAAGCGAACTTCGCCAATATATGTTCGCCCCTTTCTCAAAACTAAATGAATGTGTTTTTTTATCATGCCTACATTAATGTCGACTCTGAGCGGGCCGTTTCAATGGTAAACAATATTTACACTGAGCATCGCTCATCGTTGGCCTTTGTCTCAATTAAGGTGAACTGAAGCCCAGACTCACAGAGCTATGAACGGCAAAGACTGCCACAATCAACTAAAACCGCGAACGTAATTATTAATGTGTAATTAAATACTTTCATTCTTGTGTATTCCTTTGCTATGTTTGCTTTGACGGTTCGTTTATGATTTTCCCGAAATTATAATGGCATGTGCTAATGTAGAAAGTATCGCCACAGAATCGATTGAAGACAGGGCCAATGCTCACCACAACAAAACACGAGTTGTTCACCACACATACGATCAATGCCTTTACAGGCGTCAGCTTTTAAAAGATAAGATGTGTATCTCTTGTTCAATTCAAACTTGTCTTCTAGACACGGCGGCCACACGCAACCGTCACGCACCAGTAGCGAGCGCCTACGATTTCCAGCGAATGCGATGTCTAAGCCAACACACACGCACGCACGCACGCACGCACGCACGCACGCACGCACGCAAATATATATATATATATATATATATTACGACTGTACAATACGTTTATAGTTCAAACGTTCACATGTTCATGAACCCTACCTGTGTGACGCTTACACCTGTCACCCGTCCAAGCGTCCACTCTGAGGTGGGGGGGGGGCGGCGAACACTAACACTGACAACATTACAAAGTCCTTAGATGTGTGGGCACATAATGTGTAATGTTCATACATGTGTGTCCTTTCCAATAGTATACAATGCACAAGCAAGACAATGTTATGTCCCCTCTCCCGCCGTCGGACGTCAGTATGATGATTGTACAGGCGTGACCAATTTTTTAAAAGTATTCCCTTGTTTATGTCCATGCTGTGTAATGTTCATGCATATTAATACAATATTCATCATACATGAGTGTTCTACCCGTATGAAACAAAACAAAGAGATGAAACACATGTAACCATGTCATACCCCACCCGGAATGAACAGTAAAGAATGATTATGTAACGTATGCATGACCATTAATTTATTGCTTTAAATATGTCCCCTAATATTAACAAGTTCACAATGTACATGCATTAAGCTAAACACTTATTCTATTCAACGTTATTATTGACATGACATTACACTATTAAAATGTCATGATACCTATTGTGTGCTAAATTCTAATAAGTATCCTCAGAACTCAACATAGTCATGCAAGAGGTGTACCTGCGAACCTAGGCTGTGAACATGGACGTATTAACTTGAATGGATCTGTAACGTCTCTGAAACTATGCAGTTGAACAGCACATGCTCTACATATTTTATATAATTTCCAACAGTACCTATGCATTGGAGTTTACACTGAAAATATAATGCAGTACACGTGTATTGCATATATGCTACAAAAATACCCCAAATCCCAATAACGTACACGTTTTTGATTTTGAACCTGAAATACAAGATAACTCTTATATCTGTATTTGTCTTTTATACAGTAAACGAAATTAAGTATATCAGGAAACACATAAATGGAAGGGCATACAGTTGAGAATAATACTAGAATAAAACATTATTACAAATATTAAGTATATCAGGAAACACATAAATGGAAGGGTATACAGTTGAGAATAATACTAGAATAAAAATTATTACAAATATTTAGGAACTGAGGTACAAAATTACCCCAGGTTTGCATGTGAGGGTAAATTATATTTACATATACAAGGAAACAAATAAATGGAAGGATATTTATACAGTTGATAATAATACTATAAACAGTATTGCAAAATAGAAAAGAGTAAGGAGATGTGGTACAAAATTACCCCAGGTACGCATATGATGGTTAAACTGAAATCCCAAATAGCACCAACTTCATTACAGGGTACCCATTTACCAGTCATCTTCATTCACTTCTACGGTGGCTACATCTTCATTAGTGTTCATGTGGAGATCATCTTTGCATATTGGATCATAAAATGCCGTTACATCTATTTATTTTGTCATGGAAACGGTTGTCTGGAAGAAAATTCTCAATATAAGTTTTACTCAGAAAGACACACTCTACATTTTGGGCAGAAACAATGGGACTTGCAACGCAATCCTATCCGGGTATAGTGTTTCACTTTAAAACGCCTAAAAAGAAATTTCGTTATTTGATCAATCATTGATATGCAATAACTATAATACAATTTCACTAACATATATTACATTTGACATGAGTTGGTGTCACTACAAGCCTAATATGTGTGCCATTTTATAAAAATCGAACGGGGTCAAGAACATTGCTAGTTGATTTTATATGAAATTGCACTATAAAGCCAAAACATCAGACGGTATGTATAGTGGGTTATTGATTTTAAACCGGAAAAAAACTTATTCATTATATGTATTTTTTCAATGGTAGCAACTTTTCAAGACTCGAAAACAAGGAGTCGTATATGCTGCGTGCTTCTGTTTTTCACTTTACGTCTTTAAAAATGTTGGACTCAGCACTTATGGAGTTCCCGTCCAAGAAATGACAAAAGCGCCAACCTGCAACATTTGATATAATTTTACTATTTGTTAAACAATTATATCGTTCTGGTAACGCTGAATATATAATATAGAAATTATATTTATATGCATGGTATAATTCATGCCATTGAGTCACACGAGCAACAAGTTTGCGTAGTATCGTAGGATTGTCGTGCTCACCGCGAGTGACCTACTTAATCTTGCAGAGATGTACAGTTTATCTGTTACTACTCTTAATGCTTCTTTCTGTTCCTGTCCACCCAAACACAAACTGACACATACATAACAAACAACTCGGAAAGTTAAACATACCAAATAACAGTTGAAAATACGCGCGCCCAAATGTCAAGCCATGCATATGGCACTGATAGCAAATATGTTAATTGCACATTTCAATTTGTCTCGTTTATCACTCACTGAAGGCAATCGACGTTTCAAGTGACAGGCTTTGTAGTGTTAATAGCGACGGCACGCGTCGTCATGCCTCAGTGAAGAAACGTCGTGAACGCGTGAAGGCATGCGTGTAGTTGAAGTGTTGCGTCTCTTATCGTTGTCCACGTTGATTGAGACCAGTTAACGTATAACACCTTTCGGAAATTGGGAATCTGCATATCTTTGGACTTGACTTTTAAATACTGGAAAACACTACATCTGTTAAAGACAGTGTAAACCGAAAATCATTGAATGGCAGAGACGGGTAATTTACTCATGTACAGGTGCCAAGAAACATTGCACAAAAAGCAGTAGATCTACCGTTATTCAACATGTGAGGGGGTAGATCGCGTCGCTTCACGGACGCTAAGGGGAGTGTGAGGGGGTTCCCCTCCTGGCTGAACTTTTGTTTTATTTTAAGGTACATTTACTTAATTTTGGTGCATCTTCTGTGTGACGTGTTTGTATGCTTGAATTCGAAATGAGTACATTTATCTTTTTACCCCTGAAATTACGGTTTGGCGCTAGATTTCGGCACAAAAGCAGTAGACCGTGAAATTATCCCAACTTTAAAAAACCCGTGAGTTCTAACGCCAAAGCGGGAGACTTGGCACCTCTGCTTCTGTTGAGTGTTACTGTCTCGTGTATGTTGCAATGTTGTCTCGTTTATTACAGGGGGCAATGAACGTTTTCTGTGACGGTTTGTAGTCGTAACAGAGACTGCACGCGTCATTAACACTGTTGCCAACCCATGATTGCGACGCGGCCTACGGCCTTCTCCGATTATTTGTGTTAATCCGCCATCGTCTCGTACGATTCATAGGCGATTCACTTCGCAAAAGTGCCGTTTTGTGCTAAATGGCACCTTTGTTATGTAAATCGCCCGTCAATCGTACGAGACGGTGGCACAGTAGCACAAATAGTCGGACAAGTTGTGTAAAACCGAATGACAACGGACTGCAACGAGTTAGAACATAGAACATTGTTCCCAACTTTTAACTAAATTTAAGACGTGTAAAATAAATATTAAATGGCACCTATGCGACATGCATCCCCCTGTAATAAACAAAGGTATTTTCTCAAGAGGGATGTTTACAACATAACTGTCACCATGAGCAAATTAAAACTGCTTCAGCCAGGCATTTATTCTTATTTCTGGAAAAGTGAGCATTGCTTCATGGACCTTTTTAAAGGGGAAGAACTATCTTAAGGGTATATCCAGGGTAGGGAAAATACCTTACCATGAGGAAAGTTACCCCAGGGTACTCACCTCAGGGGGAATCTTGGGCCACATCGACATTACTTGATATGCAATTTTGGTCAACAATGTTGTTTCTGTAAGAAAATAATTCGTGCCCATGTAAACATTTCTCTTTTCCAGCAACAAAATGCTAAGACAGACAAACAAAAGACAGTTTCATAATTTTTTAAGCAGTGCGGCCGAGAGACGGTCCGGTCCGCATCGTCATTGTGGCGGCTGTATTGCCTGTGTCTGCTTTTAGACGGCAGCTTGTTCACCGTGGCTAATAAGACATCTTGAGTGACAGCTACTGTAATTTCCGGTTATTAACCCGGGCATGTCAAATCTGACACGCTAATGATTAGACTGTCGCTCGTCGCTCGATGTTTACGTTTTTGTTGAACTACATTAGCCGATACAACGTCATGCGTTGGCGGTACAGCCTTTACGCTATGGACTACGGACGTGCGTGTGTGCATGCGTGCGTGCGCGTGTGCATGCGTGCGTGCGTGCGTTTGTTTTTGTGTGTGTGTGTGTGTGTGTGTGTGTGTGTGTGTGTGTGTGTGTGTGTGTGTGTGTGTGTGTGTGTGTGTGTGTGTGTGTGTGTGTGTGTGTG
>SDWI01001405.1:105312-132905 GCA_009193005.1 Lamellibrachia luymesi
CACAAATTATTTATATATATATATATATATATATATGTAACAGTGATTCCATACGAATGTACGATTCCGTACGAATGTTTCACAGGGAAACTGCTCTGAAAAATGCATTTTTACTGACACCTCCCTTTTTACTGTCCAGCGCTAATGCCAAGCATTTCATCTATCGCCAAAACGGCAAATAACAGACATTATCGGACATACCGGGTTTCTACTGCACTAATGTACTCGGAAAACGAATACTACTTTGTCAAAACGAACGGGGATTCATGGAAAATATTTACCATGGGTGATGTTCCGCGCAATTCGATCCTCGTGTTTTGCTTTGATGCGGAAATCGCAGCGAGATAGCTGCAGAACGCACTGCGTGGTAGCAGCGGACGGTTACGCGACCACTTGATTCGGCATTCATACCGAATCGTATACATACGGAATCACACTCCGTATCCTATAAAACAGAGAACAATATTATATTATCTGGAAAATCTTATTTAGACTCACTTCTTACCTTTGGGTGTTTGCTGAATAACTAAAAAATATTCGTTCAGCAATACATCTGTAATTCGGGACTTTCAAAAGTATCCGTTGATTTAAATGGGCATTCCAGCTCAGTGTTGACCAGGGAAGATATGCATTTAAATTTGCTCAAGTCAGTCTTCAACGGCTGTGGGCGGTGACCGCTCATGCGTGACGGTTGGGTCTAGTCGCTTACCCCAGTGTGTCTAGACGGGGCGTTCATACACGTCGCGAACCGGTTGTGAGGTGAACAGACATATCTTAAATCTTTCATTGGGTGGGAGCTAGTCCGTAAGTGCACACCTATTTTTTAATAGAAATACGGTAATTTGTTAACCTTTCTCTAGTCTACCTGTTAAGGGTTTGCGTGCACATGACTCACCCTACGCTGTTCTTTCGTTGGTAGTTCAAGTCATGAATAATGCCCTAGCTGTTACAGGTATTGTGAATGAGATGAGATGGTGCTGGGGCAAGTTGTAACATTCCCCCGGACAAAGTGTATTACTGCTGTGTTACTGCGTATCGTGAATCGGATGGCGATTAATTATCGATTTGTAATTAACATGATTATGTCCATTACAGTGTTTGCACAGTGTTCTAATGGGGGATCTGCCCATTACATTTTTATGTAGGACTAATTAAGTCTTATGAGCTAGTCATATATGCTAGATATGTATTAAAACAATTGAAATCCATTGCTTGGTTGTACTGGTGTGTTACATTTTGCCGCAATGGTAAAACACATGTTACAACTTACCCCGCTGGCTGTTACAACTTACCCCGCATTATTGTAAATTGTCACAGCTTAGGAGACCTCATGAAACATACCATTGTACAAACGTGTATTGCAATAAGCACGTACTGGCTTATGCACTTGCTATGATAATATAGGCTTCGTTGGCATTACAACAGTTTCGATCGGGTAGCAATTCGAACCGTAATCCTGAAATAAGCTGTTTTTGTTACAACCAGCTGCGGTCTCCCCTACGACGTTCTTGGTCGGTTTATGTAAGATAATTGCTCATATATTGTGCGTACTGTTACCAGCGCAGCATTACTCTATGTCCATTAAAAACGTGCTGTGTGGTGAGTTCCCACACGGTCTCCGATACTCTGAACAAAACACACATGAGTCACCTGTGTTGCTGATCTTCTAACGAACGATTATCCCAGTCGTCCGGACCCGACGTGCAGTATTTTTGCGTGCGTGCGTGCGTGCGTGCGTGCGTGCGTGCGTGCGTGCGTGCGGGCGTTAACTTGATGAGACTGTTCTATTGACATCAAGAATAGGCTGGGAAAGGCTTAAGGAGCATTTCAAAACCTCTCCCAAACTGGAGGTCAATGGGTGTAAATACAGACACCAGAATAGCAACTACAATGTTATATCCGCTGTGTAAATAGGCATGCAGACACAAGTGATTATCATCACCGCCGCTGGCTAGAATAAGTTTTCGCGTGAGCAGTTTACCGGCACGCAATTTTGTCTGGGTTTATATAACGGACTTGCTCGTAGATTGTTCGCAATATTACAACATGTCCATTAAACATGTACTGTATTTATAATTACCACAGTAAAATATGAACACCAATACAAGTTGGTCACTGTTACAGCCGACCTTCTAACAAACGGTTGTCCCGATCGTAGGAACCGACGCCTCTTTGGGACACATTTACACTTCATTCGTATGCCTTGGACCAGAAAGTGAAATAGTGATCTAATCCCAGATCCACGGGAACCGAGCTAGCCTGTGCACGGTTGACCCGCACAAGCGGTCGCGGAAGGGCGCGCTCGCGGACGTCAAGGAGACGACAAGCAGAGAAAAGCGGCCCGTCTACTAGAGCCAATTATACCCGCCGATCCATCGTCTACTCGGCCGGGTAGCCGGGCTTAGTAATCGGTCTGAGTCGTAAGGCTATACGTAACATCGCGTTGTAATCCCATCTGCCTTAGCTGACTGTCTACATCAGTTTCTAGATAGGAATTGCCTAACGTTGAGTCAATATGAATGTATAACCATCATTCAGCGTGGAATAAAAGCATCAAAATTTAGACATTATGCAATGATTACTAATGTGGGAATCAAGTGGCTGGCGAGGCTTTTTAATGCGTGCTTCACGGCTGGAGAGATACCAACATAGTGGGGAAGACTAGTGATCGTGTCGATATGGAATGGGAAAGGGCGTATCCACGACCCACCTCCAGGGAGATACAGAGGCGTCACATTACTGGGTCAAGCCCTGAAATTGCTAGAACGGAAACTCAAAATTAGAGTGAGCGACATATAGTGGAAAACACGACAGGAGAGAACCAGTTGGGTTTTAAGAAATGGAAAGGAACAACTTGTAAAGTATATGCCAGTTTGATTTAATTAGTTTCTAATAGCTAATGTTAGTAAGTCACTTGGAGGTTTATTCGATGTATTAACCCATTAGACCCTACAACGGCCGCCGCCGCCGGCCGCTCTGTGCAGTCCTGGAACGGCCGCCGCCGGCCGCATGCAGGACCTCTAGTGACGGCGTCTAATTTTGGAAAACTGGGAGTATTAATACCAGGGAGGAGCGTTTACAAGGGGTGGCAAGACTATTTTAAATTCACACATTTAGGCATCCAAATTTTCAGTAAGGGTGGTCCTGGCGGACCATACCTGCTTTAGCATTAGAGTTCAAAATTTCCGACCATAATTTTCTTGTCAAATCTTCTAGACTTTAAGAGTCTGTATACATTTTAAGTGATGTTTACATTCACTACTTTTCTTTACGGTTTACAGTGATAGATATCTTCACTGTTATTTTTATTGTCATCGTGAATGATTATATTGTTACTATGTACGTAGCCGTCTGATGTACAAGATTAAAATCGCTTCAAACCTGGAGAACAATGCGTTGACTACACTTCTGTAGTATTCTCTGTACTCATTGGTCGAGTGAGTACAAATTCAGTTATAAATCTCAACCTGGCGAGCGCAAAGAAGACGGACAATCAAAATATATTTCGTTGTAAGAAATGCCTCCTGGACCATGGTGAGAACTGAGGAGAGACATCAGAATAGTTTGGATTGGAAGTAAGCTTAACGAAAACTCTGTGTTACCTGCCAATAGAGAGTGTCATGTGCTGGCATTTGTCTGGATCAGAAAGCTAAATATGGGATGAAGAAAGTTAACGCTGTCCCAGTAGATAACCACGTCTAGAAACAGATGAACGGAATGATGCCAAATGGCTCAAGATGACCATGGCCGATGCAATGGATGTCACAGTAGCCAAAATCCAATTTAATTGGGTTATAATGGGTTAAAATTGTATCTTACTGTATTTTATTTATACATCATAATATTATGCACTAGCAACTTTACAGGGGAATAAAGAATTGATACAGCTCTGCAACCTGGAAATAGGTAATACCTCTGAAGAAACTTCTTCTTGAAAGAATACAAAAGTTTCCTCAGAGATAATTACCAAGTCAAATTGCCTCTTCTCATTGTAATTTTTTACTATGTAAATGTTTTTTAATGAATGTTAAATTTATGCTCAATGAGGTAACCTTTGAACTTGTTGAGCTACCTCTATCATTTATTTTTAAGGCATGTAACTTTGTTTTAGGCAAAATTCATAAAATGATGGTTGACTACATTGTATACTTATGGTTTTTCTTTACCACTGACCTTGCTCTGTTCTTGCAGGTCGTGAGAAGATGGAGCCCGGTGGTGGGTGGTGGACCAGCCTTTTGTTGGGAATGGGCGTTGTGACTTCCATTACTCATACACAATCAGGATGGATATCAATATCAACAGGACTTGTTCTTTTTGCACATGAATTATGTGGAGCAGGCAATATCATTACTGAAACATATATGTTCAGGAGATTGTCGACAACATCACATTGCAATGAATCAGTGATGATGGTGACGATGGCACTGATTACAGTGATGGTGGTGGTGATGGATTTGTTAGTGGTATATATAGAGTGATAATGGCAGCGGCGGGCTTACTCTAACAATTGTTTTCCTTTTAGCCATTTGGCTAAAGCGACTATCTTTTCATTAGCCAACATTGGCTAAAGCATATAATTTTGTTTAGCCAAATTGTGTACATGCATAAACCTTACTTGTATATGTATTGTGTTGTTGTATATATGTACATACCGTATTCGAAATAATAAGTACTCTAAAAAAACGGGCCATGAAAAAATTTCAAAGAATCTGTTCTTATAAGCGTACACCGTGTTATTTGGTGACTATTGTAGACAAAAAATGGTGCCAATTGTTTAACCACCAGATGGTGACACTTTTTGTTAGTTTCACACTAGTCAAATTGCAATAATTATGGATCTCAATAACCAGAAACTGAAACATCGTTGACAACCAGTACAAGCTTCATGGTCAAATATTAGAAACTGTCTCACTGGCTAAATATCTTAGTGTTATAACAACTTCAGATCTTCGGCGGAATATCCATATAACTAACATCTCATCAGAAGCAAATAGATCGTTAGGCTTCATTCGAAGAAACTTACAAGTTCCACCCATCAAAATAAAACCCAAAACTACTCTGCTCTTGTCAGACCCCTTCTTGAGAACAGCAGTACTGTTTGGGATCTCTATACACAGACACAAATAGATAAGTTAGAAATAATTCAACGTCGTGCAGCCAGGTATGTGTTGCATCGTCATCACAATGTTTCTAGTGTGACAGACATGATACGGGCATTAGGACGGAGGCCACTGGCATACCACAGGGCAGACAGGGGAAGGCTGAGCCATGTAGTACACAATCATATTCATAAGACAAAACTGTTTTTACTCACATAAACTATGATTATTAGTAGATTATTTTATACCAAGGTAATATATCTAATATGAATAGATTATTATGTGTAGCCGATTCAAATAGGGTTGGTAAGCTGGCTCAACTAACACTTGGTGTGGGGTAAGTTGAGCCACAGTGTAGCATAAGTTGGGTAAATGCTTTATTTGTATAATCTACATAAGCCTTGTACTAAAATTCCATAATGACCCAGCCAACACATCTACCCAATGGGTACAACACGCCTCTAACAAGTCTGCATGTCGAAGTCTGGTCACATGCATTGATAGTTTACACACCAGTAGACAAAAATCACTGTCACCAAAAGTTTTGAAAAATGTCAAAAAACATACTTTTAACTCACAGTTTCAGGCCATTGTGACAAATGGCACTTATTGTACATCAATCATGTTCTAATGACATGTTCAATCACTGGGTAGTACCATGTAACTGTCACTGCTGTAGTTTCCTGGGAAACATGGGTGGCTCAACTAACCCAGTGGTTCAACTAACACTGCCTTCCCCTACTAAGCTCTGAATTATGTACAAAATAGTTAATGATCTAGTGGGAATACCTTCAAATCAATACCTTGCTTGTGTGATTATTATCAATAGGAGACAACATTCCCTAGCCTATCATATCCCTTACTCCAGATGCAATTACCACTGATATTCTTTTCCCCCCAGTACTATTTCACTATTTCACTTTCCCTACTTAAAGTTCAACACATTGTTAGTCTAAACAGCATTTAAGAGTAACATTCAGACATGTTTCACCCAAGACTTTAGATGCAAACAAAATTAAATTGCATATTCGTTATTAATTTGTGTTCGTCTATTCGTCTTCCTGTACCTTCAGCATGTTGAGGCTAGGCAGAATGTTGGAAGAAGTACCATTGTAAAATTACAAAGAAACGCATTTCAATACGACACCAGAGGTGTCGGTGATGCGATGGTGAGGGTTAATTATTTAAAAAACTAAAACTGACGTTTAAATTGGCTACATTGTTTTCACAAATCTAATTCTTTTGTACATTAAAGAAGTGGATATGTATGCCTCGATATCGGATGCGGCAATAAGCGAATTTGTTGCATCAATGTAGTTGCTGAGAATGAAACCACTAGCTCTAATGAAACCTAGATAACTTTAGGTAATGAATGATCCCGCTTGCCATATTGCCCAAAGTGTGCCAAGCAATTGCGTTTGTGCGCCAAAACTTTCGCGAAAGTCCGATTTAATACTGCATGGAAATGTCCAGTGCATTGAACACAACGCAGGAGGATAAATGCCGGTAATCGTATGTCAACTTATAACATTGCTGTTCAATATATTTATTGTTTCAAGTTGATTTCTTAAGTTAGGCAGTACCTTTCTAATTCTAGAAAGAAAATCCGGGCAAACCTCAATTTCGCAGTTATTATTAGCATGCAATATGTATAATGACCACGCACAATGCATATTTTTCTAGGAACATGTAAATTATTAAACAACTTTTGCGTAAAAACATTTAATCACCTCTTTCGGTGCTCAAATTGGCATTTTTAGTCTCGCTTATCCGACTCTCGCTCGCCTTCGTGAATTCGCCGAGAAGAGTCTGGCTGCAGGCGCAGAGGCGTGGTCTCGTGACTCAATGTCACCACTTAATTTGGTAGGTGTTCCCGTGAAGCGCCAGGGCAGCCAATTAGAGTCATTATCGAGATGCTACAATACATTTTTTTGCCTGATTTAACTTTTCAGTCTGACAGGTGTGTCAATATAATCAAAGTTTTAAGTTAATTCGAATTGCATCTTATACAGGCCCAGGGACGGTAGGGACCAGGCCCAGGGTGCACCTTATACAGGCCCAGGGTGAACCATGGCATATACAGGGTGCACAATGGTTTTAGCTTCGGACTGGCTGACTCACGGACAACTAGTCCTGATAACGTTTGACTAGTCCTTAAATTTATTAGCTTAAAAGGGCTGGGTAACATCTCTAGATAGGCAGAATCATCCAACCCGCTATTGATCTTGGGGCGGACGTCGCACCTGTTAAAATCATATGCGTGGATTTGGGCTTTCCGTAGCCAAATGACTAGGGAACTAATAACTTAAGTTTTAAAACCGATATGAGCGAAGTCACGAAAAATGGAACACTTTGATTTTCTTAACTTATGAGCTTTGCTGTTTGGTTGTTTAGATTAATATCCCACTTTTAATTTGTGTTAGGGATAACAAATGGTATTATCTTTCAGCAAAGACAACTTTGGCAAGTTGCATCAAGATTTGCCTCTACTACAGCTACATGAGGGCCTAAACATGGGGATATTTTTGCATTAAAATGTAAAAACTTTCGACGATGGCATTTCATGTGTAAAAATAAAAATTACACGAAGGTATGAACGCCTCCTTTTATTTTTTGTGTATAATAGATACCCCAAGGTATATTTGGATGAAAAAATTAACTGTGTACTCCCACACATTGCTTAGTTATTGAGGTGGGAACCTGGCATTGTTTTTCAAGAGACAACAGTTTGGGGCGGTAGCTGTATCATGATCTGTCTAAGAAAAAGGTAAGTGGCTAAATTAACATTACAATTTTTTGTCTGCCTTACAACCCATCCTCAATTGATTTCCCAAAAAAGAATTTGAACAAACATTGTAAGTCATACAGATTTTTTTTGTGGAAAACTGAAAAAAATTCCATCCCCTTATATTGCGTCTGTCACACCCTATTTTCCCAGAAAAGTAAGAGGGAAAAAATATGGTATACACAGCTTGGACCATTTGCAATTCACAGATACAAAATCATTACATTAATCAGTGTTATGAAGTAGCAAAGGATTTATCAATTCAGTCCCTCGAAATGTCACGTCTGTCACACTGACAGGCACGACAAGCGACAAGTACAAGAATGCTCAGTTTGTTGTAGTAAATTAATTTGATTTGCAGTTATACGATAAATGGCATATGTCCAGATGTTTTGGTATGAAAAATTCTAATTTAGAATAACAGTTACTAGGCCAAGACACTTTCAAATGGTAAGATTGGATTGTTGCAGATGAGATGCTTTATGAGCATGATGATGTCACCTGTGAGTAAACTAAACTGTTATAAACCATCTTTTTCTTGGTTGAAATTACACTAAAACAAAGTAAAACTACATGAGCCATATAATATTACATGTTATTAACTAGATACAAACAGTTGCCTACTTTTGGAAAATTTCCACTATTGTATTGTCCCAAACATCATCATTTTGCCAACAATTGGCTGGCAATCTACCCCGGTATTCATAGTTGGCTGTAGTGTACAGCTGTTTTGTTAATGTTACTTTGTTGTGCAGATGGCACTGCAGATTATGCTAATTACCCATGGAAAAACAAAAGACAAACCCCAAATATTTATATATCTTAAAGGTGCTTTCTCAGTTGAAATTTTGTAACTATCATGTGATTGGCGAGAGGATGGAAGTCATGCCCATGATCAGCATTGACCCACACAGTGTTTAACATTTTAGATATCCATTATTTTGATCCTTACCAGATCTAACAACTGAAATAAATTTCTTTGATGATTCGAAAAAAAATAGGCAGTTTTTATTAAATCGACTGCGTATGTTACATAAACTATTTACACACTATATTTGGACACCAATGAACCAGATTTAAGATAGGCTAAATCAGTTGAGGAAGCAGTTCTAAGCTTAGCTGTTCACCATTTTCTTTGCACATGTTGACTCAAGCCTTTCAGGTGTCTGTACTGAAATCATCTGATCTAAGGGTGTAAATTGTTCAAAAGGTCAGGTATTGTATCTGATTATCAAGTAAATTCATACAAATGAAAGAAATCTGTCTATTTTGCCTGGCATTTGTGTGTGGAGAAGCATGAACAGAACATTAGCTCCCTCAACTAGCTAAATGAGTACATCTGATTTTGCTGCCATGTGTATAACATAATTATATGCATCTGTTTTTTTGTATTAGAAGTTCTAAAGGAACACATTTTGGACTGCTTTTGAAGTGTCATGATACCATCTCCTATTCATTTGGCTCAAAGGAGTAGTGCCATCAGTTCCATTTAGATAATGTAACTTTGTTATCAAACAATAAAATGTTTTTGTTTTCAAGGAGAAAACCTGAAGTGTTGTTAAATTTTTTGGCTTGCCTAAAACTTAAGCGAAATGGCTAGTGATAAGAGGTTTTTCAAATAAAAAATTAGGACATCATATTATGATTGAGCTGATGATATTAGGAAGTGAATATCATTGTTGTAAAATTATCATTATGATGTAAAGTAGCAAAAATATTTGAATACCCGACACAAAAAATGTGTTACACTGTCCATGTTGGACATTGTTCTGAAATTACTTTATTTTTACAGCAAAATGGATCATCCTGATCCACTGTCCATGTTGGACAATGGATCATCCTGATCCAGCAGAAGTGAAAAGGCTGAAGACCAAAGGACACAGAGAGAGAAGTTAAAAGAGAATTCAGAAAAACTTGAGGAAATTTGAAAGAAGGATGCCACACAACAACAAAAGAACTGGGATGATAAGCGGCTAACTAAGACAGAGAATGAAAAGAGGAAACATCAAGGAGTTGAGACACTGAGACAGCCAAAGTATAGAAAGATTGAAGCTGACTGGGTGGGAAGGACAGTCAGATCAAGAAGAGTAAAGAAACAAGTGAAACTGATGACACCTGCTGAAAGAAGAGAATATGAGAAGCAGAAGACAGTGTAGTAGAAAACAATTGACGAGACAAAAAATTATGGATTAAAGGAAAAAGATTGTGATAGGAAAAAAGGGATGGTAAAGCAAAGCATGGCAGAAGAAGATACTGTTGCTGATGAAGATGATGGGATAATGTCAGAAGACGCAGATGAAGAAAAGGAAGGTCCCCAAGCATTGAATACCTCGAGCAGGCAGTTGAAAACTAATTGAACGGATGCCACAACACAGAGCACACAGAGCAGAAGCACTTCAGTCTATTATCCTCTCTGCTGCACCTACCTCCAGAAACGCATACAAGAAATGTGGGATTACGGTTAAAACAAGTGCACCAACCAAATGTAGTTTAATGCCAGAATTTAAAGGGATGGTCATGGACAGGGATATTGGCAGAAAATATCAAATCATGCCCTCAGGATCAAAAGAAAATCTCAAAAAAGAGACTGGCTGTTTCTAAAGTCAAAGTGTACAGGGATATTAGCATGCTCGCTGGGACTGCCAAATTTAGAAAAGGCACTATGGATGAATCGAATCCAGGATTTCTTCTTCAGAGAAGACATAAGCAGAGCTGTACCAGGGAAAAAAGGCAAAGTATCTTCTGAGCATGACAGTTGAAGATGCATGCATAATCTTGCGAGATGAAAATCCAGCCTTCCCTTACAAGTTCACAATATTCAAGAAATTCCGTCCGCCAAATGTGAGGATCCCAAGGTTCAGTGATCGTATTCAGTGTGCTGTCCCAAGCACACAAATGTTGAAAGGAAGATAGCTGTTTTGAATGCCATCATGAAAAGATTGGTACCGGGTAATACCAATTTACATGTAGTCAGATTTCCACGTATTACTATATTAATCAAGGTAATCTTCTTCATAACATTTTCTGAAAAAGTGAATTGAATCATGTAAACCAACAGCCCAACCAAGTATAGAGACAGACAAATCTAGGCAGGCCCTTAGCCAGAAATACATTTTTGCCAGTCTTGAACATTCTAAAAGGTGTAACCTTAAATGCGCGAATGGCTTCCGTGGAAGCCGTTCGTGTCTATGACATTTTTATTTACCATTATTGGCCAATTTGGTTTTTACTAGACTGAGCACAGCCTAATCGTTCGTGGTTTGCCTGCCATTTGAGTTTTTTTCAGCAACTGAAAACTGCTGCCGGTAGTAGGGCCTATATGCCGATTATGTATGTGAATCAGAGCCCGTCTCAATTTCACAGTTGACTGCTTGGCCACTGCAGAGTGCCAGCGGTGGGCCACAACACAGTAGCGTCTCGGTTACTAGCGGCATACACATCGACACTATGAATCTGTTTTTATTCACGTTTACAAAAAATTTATTGATTGTCATGAACTTTGATTGATTGTCATGAACTTTGATGTTGACATATTGCATCTTTTCACTCACTCTCACTTGGCAGACACCATTTTCAACTCGCCTCAGGACATCTGGGTCACAGGATGTTTCTTCAAATGAGAGCACCAATAGATAGGCACTGAAAGGCCATAGAAACACGTTTCCCAACTCATGACGTGCACGATTACAATAAATATAGATCAGCCACAGTATCATTATTTTCCAACGATATGTCAAGGTTAAAAATATATAGGGGCCTAGTCGTATAGATCGGCGGTATTTGCTATTCTGCCGCTGACAACATTCTTTGAATCACGACCGTGTGCGCTACGCCTAAGAGTCGCTACTAAGACAGTTCAGACAATTTTATTATGAAAAAATCTGTCTTGAAAAAAGAAAAACCCATCTTATTTTTATTTTACCCGTCATCGTCAGACATTTGCCCATCTTGAAGATGGGCAGACGGGTCCCTGGCTGAAGGCCTGTCGCTAGGTGGCACTACCTACGCTAACTGGATATAAACAGCCTCCATTTATATCTCCCGTGTTCAGTAGGTTTCTTAGACAGTCAGACTGAAAATTTAGCTGCATGTCAGAAAATGCTATCTTACTGTGTGTTGTTTAATTCCATCACAACATCACAACTAGCATACACACAGCGTACATTCATTCTAATTACAGCTAGTCTGATGGGACTGCTCTTCTAACAATAAACTAGTCTAATCTCTGAAACTACTCTTCCAGGACGATTGGATGCCTGTAATTTTGCACTCTGTTATAAACTGATAAAAGTTTATTCTTATTTTATGAATTAGCCATATGCCCGGATGACATCTTATTAGCTAATTAGCGCCGATTCTGGTCGCATACTTAATTTCCATCACAATGAAAATAATTTGTGAATAAAAGGGGCAAGATGGTGCTCAATGCCATTTTGTGTGCCTAAGCAGTTCCATTACCCATGAATCCCCGGTGTATTTGGTTAATAACGGGCGTACAACCCTTTCTAAGTTTGTGTGGAAAAAACCAACTACTATGTAGGTTGAAAATGGGCAATTCACCCAATTTATTTTGGAGGGTGAATTTCGACGTAATTGCCACTGTGCACACCGCATTAAATGTAAGATGCCTGCAGCATAGGGTGCACAGTCAGAATAAATAGTCTGTCTGGATAATTACATCAGTGTAGAAGACAAACTGGTACATGTTAGCAATAAAAGTGACCAAAAAACCCTTGTTGCTGTCATATAATGTTCCAGCATAACAATTTACAAGGGAAAATGATACTTAATTAAGACTGCACAAGCACAGTACCAGCTAGACTATTTAAAAATTCACTACACACAAAAGCGGGGTGTAAGTAATCCCCCCCTATAAAATGTTCAGCCTGTGTAAGGGTCCAAACTCCCCACCAGCGGCGCCACTAACCATTTCACCACTACTACAACTTGATTATAAGGGGTTTGATCAATATTTAATTTCCTGGTCCAAGGCATACAGATTAAGTAGATTCCAGTTCAATGTTATCAATTGGCAGTGTTGTAGAGATACTGGTTTTTACTTCATTATGGCAGACATGATATGTGTGGATTTGTCTACTGATTTAAAATTTTGCCACCTGGTATATATGTTTATTTATTGTCCAGTTATATACATAATTGTTAGTACGGGGTAGATTCCCATTTGATATTATTGATTTGCAGCTTCAAGTTATAGAGGTACAGGTTTTTACTTCGTTATTGCAAACATATTCATGGTTCCATCCACGGATTTCATTTTACCACGTCACTTATATGTTGAACCCTGCACTAATTATTTTTGAAGTACTGCAGTTCTATTTTCATATTTTGGCACATCATTGGACATGGCTGTAATATGCACTTACACGTGCAGCCCTAGGTTTCATACACACAACAATTACCAGTTATGCATTCAGTTACCTTCATGTACCTCCATCCATGTATAGGTACCGTTTGCACATTATAGCATTTTATATTTCTCTGACCATATTGCGGTGTTTATTTGGCAATGTTGCAGATGCCACCAAAAAAGTGACCAGCAGTGAAACATGTCACAAGTACAGGTATGCACACAGGGAAGCTGCCTCGTAGAGAAGAGAGTGTTACTACTGCTGCAGAGTCCACGGCAGCTGCTTCGACATCCGCTGCCACTGCAGAGGCGATTGCTGCTGCAGTCATGTGTCTTCTGGAGAAGTCGGGGTGCCTACTGCCAGCACCGACAGAAACGGTGCTGCCACCAGATGCAGAGACGCTGCCAATGATACGACCTGTGTTGACATCACATCGGTCTGCTCCAATGCCATCGACCAGCACCGCTGCCCCATCCCAGTGTTCTGCTCCAGTGCCGTCAACCAGTACATACTGTTGTCCCATCGCATCAGTCTGCTCCAGTGCCATCGACCAGCACCGCTGCCCCATCCCAGTGTTCTGCTCCAGTGCCGTCAACCAGTACATACTGTTGTCCCATCGCATCAGTCTGCTCCAG
Source organism: Lamellibrachia luymesi (assembly GCA_009193005.1). Lineage (NCBI taxonomy): Eukaryota > Metazoa > Annelida > Polychaeta > Sabellida > Siboglinidae > Lamellibrachia > Lamellibrachia luymesi. Next base: position 119,201 of record SDWI01001405.1, read on the forward strand.
TGCCGTCGACCAGTACATACTGTTGTCCCATCGCATCAGTCTGCTCCAGTGCCGTCAACCAGTACATACTGTTGTCCCTTCGCATCAGTCTGCTCCAATGCCGTCGACCACCACTGCTGTCCCATCGCAGTGGTCTGCTCCAGTGCTGTTGATCAGCACCATTGTCCCACCTGCGCAGCCTGATGTGGACTCTCCTCACTGGCATCCTTGGTGGTAAGTTACATAACCACTGCCCACTTATAACATTGTCAACAGGCCACTGTACGCTACCTTGTCAGATTTTCTGAAGAGTAAAGTAGGAAGGGTAATTATGTAAACCTGCAACAGTTGCTGATTGATGATGATAATGTTGATGATCCCTATGAGCAGCAAGAGCACCAGTGTCTTACCTTAGAGGTTACACCCATTAGCCAGCAGGATGCCTTATCTCTAGTTAAGCCATCACAGCCAAACTGTATCACAACCAGTGGTTGTCTGCATTCACTGTGTATGCAGCTGTTCTCACTGAACACTGCCCTCAGCAGGCCCCAGGTTTATGTAAGCACATTTCAGACATCACTGAGATGGCACGCAGGTTTGAGGGCTTTTCGTGGAAATGGTACAATGAAGCATTGAGGAAAATGAGGTCCTGCCAGTTGTGCTTTGGCCAAATTCACTGGGATTTGTGGTTTCGGTGTCTTGAACAGGCTGGCAACAAGCAAGGTGCTTATTCTTTTTGGGGTACACCCGCACCCCTTACAACCGAAAGTGAGGCGGTGTCTCCCTCGGCTCAGGCTTGCCCGGTAGAGGTTTCCAGAAAGCCCAATGCTATCAATTCGAGCAATTTGGCTCTTGCCCCAGGCCTGCGTGCCAATTCAAACATGCATGCGCCAAGTGTTCCAGAAAACACCCAACACGTTGATGTGGCTTGCGTCCAACCTGACCACAAGGGGTTGGATGCACAGGGGCGATGCATCCTCCCAATGCCAATAAACAGTAAACTCATATTGAGATATCTGGTTAATTATGACAAACTGGAGACATCTATCCTCTTAGACGGGTTTTCCTTGGATTTCCCTCTCCACTATGACGGACCACAATGCATGCGTTTTTCTGACAATCACCAATCAGTATTGCAGGCAGCACCACTCGTTGATGAAAAAAATTAGACACAAAATTTACTTGGGCCGAGTAGCAGACACATTTCAAGAAGTTCCCTTTACTAATATTCAGGCTTCACCTCTCAGTTTGGTACGAAAATATGAAAAGGGAGACTCATTCATGATCTATCCTTTCTGAAAGGTGACTCCATAAATTTTTACACATCCAAATAATTCACAACAGTCCAATATGAATCATTAGATAGAGTGGTCGAATTGGTCAGAGGTTGTGGCCATAAGTGCTTATTAGCAAAGGCTGATATACAAGAAGCAATTAGACTAGTTCCAATTAGGCCAAAAATTACCCAATGCTCGGTTTCATGTGGAAGGATTTGTTCTATCACGATATGGTCCTTTCGATGGGTTACTTATTTGTTAGATGATTTCATTGTCATGAGCCCTGCTAATGATTTCATTGTCATGAGCCCTGCTAATGATTTCATTGTCATGAGCCCTGCTAATGATTTCATTGTCATGAGCCATGCTAATGAACTGACTTGTCTAGATTCAATACTTGCATTGAGTCTTTCACAGGATATTAGTATTCCGCTAAATTAAGATAAGAGATACCTTCCCTCTACATGTCAAATTGTTTATGGAATTGAAATTGACAGCTATGTGGCTTCGGTTACCTGAAGACAAACTAGCCAAGGCTACTTTATTAGTTAATTGCTTGACCAAATGTTGCAATATGCTCTCGTGTGATTTGTTATCCCTCGTTGGTCTGTTCAGTTGTTTGTCTGGTTGTACCACCAGGGCGGACATTTCTCTGCCACTTTATTAATTTGATAGTTGGCATTACTCCTTGGCTACACCCCTTTGTTCAAATTGTCGCATTAAATTGTGAAGCCCGTGCAGACATATATCTTGGCATATATTCCTGCTATCATTTAATGGGAAGAGTGTGTTTCTCGAATAGAAGTTTCTGTCTTCACAAACAACAAAGCTGTACACAGATGCCTTGAGTGACAGGTTTTGCAGCTGATTTTGGAAAGAAGTGGGTAGCTGGGACATGGCACAAGCCCTTTATTTCGGCAGACGTTCTCGCAACAGAGTTGTTTGGTAAATGTCTGGCTAGCTACTGTATAATTATCATGACTGACAATTCTCATAAGAAGCTCGTAAGAAAGTTAGTGCTAGCATGTTTGAAATATAATATCTTATTTTAATCTCGCCATGTTCCTGGTAATCAGAATATCACAGCAGACCATCTCTCTCAATTGCGTATTGGAAAAGCCAGACAGATAGCAACTTGGATAGATCCCACTCCAGTGGTAATACCAGCTCCATTGAAGACAGAAATGCTGCTAGTCTAGAGCATGAACTAATCAGAGCATCATTAACACTGACTACATGTGCAACTTATAGGCCTAGTGTCAATATGTTGTGCAGATATGTCACATCTGTCTGTCCTGGTACTAGGACCTACTCTGTGTCATGCAGTAATCTTACAGCCACAAAATAGTTGGGTTGGCTGACCCAGCAGGTAACTTCTACATTAAGAAACTTCTAGTAGGAATACATAAAAAGTTGAACACAATTGATTTGTGGCAGCCAGTTTATCTTCAAATTCTAGGTCAACTTGTCAGTGCGACTAAAGCAGTAATTCCTAACAAATTTAAACAATTATGTGTGTCCACAATGTATATGCTAGTATTTCATGGATTCTTGAGAGTATGAAAAATTACTGTACGGGCTGGAGTGCAGACTGAACATGTAATACAAAGGAGTGATTTAGAGATTGTGCCAGGGCACAATGGCTTGAATAAAACCTCTCTACCACATATGGGTCATGCCTGCCAAACATCAGCAGGTGAACAGACCCATTGTGCTCAAAATAATTTCCCAGTGGCCCACATGTCGCTATTTACATATTTGTGGCTCATCAGTGGGAACACTTTCTATCTTCCCAAACAAAAGTTCTATTTCAAGAACATATTTCGCATCTCAACTGTCAGCATGTCTTTCACACGCAGGTTACGACCCTGGTTTTTTACAAGTGCCACTCATTTCACATTGGTGCCGCAACTACTGCTGCAACAAAGGGTTTTGCTGATGTGCAAATTCAAATTATGGACAGATGGAAATCTGCAGCTTTTAGGCTCTACATTCGAATTCCTATGATGCAGCTACAAATATGTTCATAAATAGTCACTCCGCCGGTGCTGCTGCTTGCCTTGTGTACAAACATCTACTGCTTGTACATTATCTTGTGTTCTGGTCTGGCTTGCTCCACCTGGTATGGGAGTCAGGCTGGTCTGGAAGTCAGCCTGGTCTGGGAGTCGAGCTGGTCTGGGAGTCGGGCTGGTCTGGGAGTCGGGCTGGTCCACCAATATCTAATATTGTAGACAGTGTAAGTATTCCATGCACAGTTGTTTGTTTGGAAATTTTTGCATGTATTGGATAGGATTCATGAGGAATGTCTATGCATTGCACATGCAGTCATGTTTGTACTATTGTACTGTTTTACACAGCAGTCATGGGGTGTACTGAACTGGCTTGCACAGCCTGGTCTGGGAGTCCTGCAGGTGCACCAGTGGCTAATACTTTGTACTGTTTGTGCTGTACCTGTTGGGTTATTTTGGTGTTTAATTTTAACGAGTGTTTTGAAGGAATTCAGAGGTTGGTAATTTGGTTACCTTAGGGTGGTGTGTACATTTGTTACTGCTGATAAAATTAGGTATCATATTGAAATGATTGTCTGTAAGTCATTTTATGTTGCTTTGGGTGGGGGTGGCACTGCTCATTATCAGCTGTAACTGGCAGGTGACCCCTCACCTTTGATGTCATCATGTAGATTAGCAGTTTCATACATTGTGTATATATATATACATATATATATATATATATATATATATATATATATATATATATATATATATATATATATATCTGCTGTTGGTCATTGTATACAACAATAACTTCGCATTGCATTGCTTTAGCAAATGTTTCTGTATACACAAAGCTTTATATGTTCACTTTATATTTCTGGTATGCTCGTAATGCCAACCAATTGGCAAAAAAATATGCCCATTACCAGCCTTTATATATGTATCCATCGTTTCCTTATTCCTGCATCAAACAAGCTTCAGCCACATTAAATGATACCAGTTTCAACAGTCTGTGACAGATGACAAAGTAATATTATTAGCACAAGTAATAGTAATAATAGTAGTAGTATAAGTATTCGTTGTATAAGTTGTAATGTATGTAGAATTAGTGGATATTGAATATTGCTGTATTTGTCTGTTCTAGCATGTGTGTTTTCTGGCTGTGTGAAGTGCCCCACCTACAAAACCGTATGCACGGAGCGTCGTGGTGGAACAGGTATAGATACCAGTGGCTCCTCTTGCACAGGTAAATTTGTTCTGTTAAAATTTATTCCCACCTAAGAATGAAGACTATTATTATTATGAGCAGCAGCAGCAGCAGCAGCAGCAGCAGCAGCAGCAGCACTTGTGACTGGGACAGAAGGATGGCAACAAATGGTAACATTATTAGCAGAAGTAATCGTAATAGTAGTACATAGATGCAAACCATTAGGATTTGGGTGTAATCATTACAATATTTGGCCCTCCATTACACTATTACGGTGTGTCAGTCACTAATTACCCTGCCCGTCCTTTCCCATACAAATATCTTCGAATATTTTCCATGATGATATTGTTAACAGCCGTTGTTTTCCAGTTTTTGCTGACCTCTCCCATTCAACTACTAGCCAATCGGTGACCACACACTTTCCAATTAGCACATTTTGTGACTTCTGTACTCCACATTCAGTTCTTCATAATGATGATTTTTATGCACAAGCAAAGTGACAAAGCAGTACGCACAGAGTGTAATGATGGAACAGGACAGGTGTAGATACCGGTGGCTCTTCTTTCACAGGTAAATTTTTTGTTTTGCGATTTATTTCCACCTAATAATGAAATCACCTTTTGAATGAAACTCAGATTCATGTGGACAATGCTACTGCTTCTATTTTTTATTATGTGGTAGGGTTCAATGGAGTACATCCCACAGTCGGCCTGGCCTCTCTTTCAAGTGTCCGCTGAAGTTGTCAAAGGTAAAATTTTCGCTTGTTCTGAAAATTTGTATTCACAAAAATAATGTTACGAGGTTCGTTTTGAGCAATACTGTTAGTCAGTGTGTTAGACACAGTCCTATTCGTTTTATTTCACTCATATCTTAATTGCAATTGCAATCGCAGTGATGGAAAGGGTGAAAATAGGGATCGTTGCTCATTCCTTTGTTTGCAAAGTAGCAAACTATGTTTTGCTGCAGTGTTCAATGAACCTATATTTAAACCTGGAGTGATTTAAAGTTATATTTGTGGCTCAGGGGTGGTTTAAAACTGCAGCATTTGTATACACTTATATACAACATTTTTAATGTTAGCATGGTTGTAATTTTTGTAGACATTGGCTGTAACGATATTTCAAGTGCTGATCCCATTGTATTGGGCAATAGTGTGGTTGCGTTCGCAAATTATTTGACTCTTATGGCTGGGGTGTGTAAAGTAGTGATTTCGCAGATATATTACCAAGTAGTAGATCTGTCTACTATATCTGTAACAAATTTAACAACAGGGTTTTCCTGTACACCAAAGATGCATGCAGCCACTAAATCTTTCAATAATATAGACTTGGTCTCACTACGGTATTTAGGATGACTGGTCACAATGTTTGCTCAAAGATGGCATGCATTTCAGTCAGGAGGGTAAAAAGAAGTACCCTAATAGTGGTCGTGGTGGGTTATAGCAGCAGCTAATAAGTGGAAATGAAGTGGAAAGGGAAGTTAGTGAAGGTAATTAGGCTCAATTGGTTCTCGCATACAAAACTTGTTTTAATAAACACATGCAGTAATACAATGTCAATGTTATTGTTTTTTGGTACTGTCATGACGTTTTTTGTCTGCTTTGACTTATAATTTGGCGATTATGGTGTATTTTCACATAACCATACTTTATAATACCTATTTTGACAAACGCAAATGTGTGGCCAGTAAACTGTTATATTTCTAGATGTTTGTTATTCTTTAACGGTAAATATTAATTGGGGCGTTACATTATGCCTTTTTTACTTTATTATATGCACAGTTTGTCCTTGGACCATATTCCGGGTCTTTTAAATTGGGAATTTACCCAGCTGGATGAGTGCAATGATGTTCGGCCCACTATCTGCTGGGTTTGTCTTTATGTAGTGTTTCAGGATGCCTCCCAATAGAAAGCGGCAAACAATGGTGCCCTGGTGTGATCACCCCACAAGCGACCGAGGACGGCTGATGCAGTACAGACCATGCAGGGGACAGCCTCGACCCCAGTTACAGCCGAGATGACTGCACCAACCCATGAAACGACGGCTGTGCCTCAGGCTGGGAGGTGGGCACTCTACATCAACAGATACAGACGATGCTGGAGGAAGTCCAGTCGATTTAGGATGCAGTCGATGCAGATGGCCGCTTCGACGTAGACTGCAGTGACAGCAGCAGCCACCAGGTCAGCAGCAACAGCAGCAGCCAGGGCAGTGACGGCAGCAGCTGCCAGGTCAGCAGCACCAGCAGCCAGGGGAGTGACAGCAGCAGCTGCTGTGTCAACAACACCAGCAGCTGGGTCAGCAGCAACGGGATGGAATGTGACACCAGATGCAGGTAAGTTTGACACTGATGAGTGCGATGAGTTCAATGTTGGGGATGATGAGGATTTAGAGGATGTAGGGGATGACGAGGATGTAGTGGATGATGAGGATGTAGTGGATGATGAGGATGTAGTGGATGATGAGGATGTAGGGGTTATGACAACGTTGGGAATAATGAGGATGTAGGGGATGATGAGGATGTAGGGGTGATGAGGATGTAGGGGATGATGAAGATGCATTCCCATCTGACATGCAGTCTTGCATCAGTTCCACTGGGGGTTTATTAGAACCGAAGATAAAGGCTAAAATATGGGCCTAGCAGTTTGTCGAGTTGGAATTATTAGTTAACGATTCAACATGCCAAACTACTTACATATTAGATCAGGTCACCAGTAAGACCTTTGTTCATGTTAAGAACCAGGCAAGCAAGAAAATGTCAAATATCGAGCAATGGCCTGATGTTTTCCTGATCTACATCGCTATCTATGCATAGCAACCATGGCCTCCAACTCCTGCAACAATGTTTTTCTGGCCTATGACAGAGACTTCAGGAAGTTGCAGGCATACAACTCTATGAATTGGTGTCATTTACACCAAGAGATGTTTTTTCCATTAGTCGAAACGCCACTGCTAGTTCTGTTTCTTCCATCCCAAAGGCAGTCCAGCCCCAGGAAACAGTCCTTTCCTGTAGGATACTGCTTCGTTTTCTTTTCTTTCTTTCTATTTCGCAGTTATGGGAAGTGCAGATCCAAAGTATTCCTTTAAACACCTGTGTCCAACATGCAATGGACATCATGCCATTTCAAAGTGGACCTCACAGGATGCCCTGTCCTGCCCTCCCCTGTCCTGCCACCCCATGTCCTGTCCTGCCATCCCGTCCTGCTTCCCAAGCTACCAACACCGGTCCACACCGTTCGGCTGTTGCAGCTCCTCAGTGAAAGTTGGCAGGAATTCACTGAAGGTTTTCGGATTTCTTTCCGGGGCGATCTGTAATTGGTACCAGGTACCAGATAATCACCCATCCCTTTTAGAAAACCTTTCAGTAGCCATGCAAATGATTCATAAAGAACATACCTTAGGTCACATTGCAGGTCCATTCACATCAATACAAATGTTTTACTTAGTTATATCACCATTGGACTCATTCCAAAGTCTGAGCCAGGAAAGTTTTGGATCATTCATGACTTATAATTTCCAATGGAAGATTCAGTGAACTTTGGGATATCAAAGGAGTTTTATTACATAACATATGAGGATTATGACTATTTTGTTTTATTACTAACATCAGTTGGTCAAGGTTGCTTTATCACCAAAGCGGATATATAGATTCAGCATTTTGGATTATTCCTGTTCATTCTAGCGATTATCTGCTGTGAGTGAAGATGTTCATCAGACTGGATGGTTCAAATGAGTAATATTTTTACTTATTTCACAGTCAGTTTACCTTTATCTTCTTGTGATGTTTCAATTGCTATAAGCAATCTTCTTCAGATGACTACCGCTAGATGGCGACACGGTAGTTGACAAAGACAGCATGAATCGAGATGAGGGCCGATACCGACTCTCACACATCTCCTGAAGGACCACCCAGGGCGCAACCACGGGGGCACACACCAGAGTGATACGTCTGTGTAGAATGACTACTATGTCGTCATCTAGCAGTAGTCGTCTGAAGAAGATTGCTGATAGAAATCGAAACGTCACGGGAAGAAAAAGTAAATAAGTAAACATATTACTCATTATCTGCTGTTTTACATTTGAAGATCATTATTTCTATGATTGTTGTCTTCCAATGGGCTGCAGTGTTTCTTGCAGAATCTGAGCAATTTAGCTGTGTTTGCAGTGGATTTTACAAAAGAATTTTCACATTGGAAACATGTCTCACATACTTAATGATTTCATATTTCTCTCTCCATCTGAGTCACTCTGCAACCTCTATTTACCAAAAAATTTCTCTCTGGCTGATCTTTTGTCAATTCCAGTGAAACGTAGCAAAACTGTTTTGCCATCTATGAACTAAACCCATTCGTCTGTTAAACTATTTCAGTTGAATCATTTTAACGTAACTTCAGGAGGATATTCTATTTAAAGGCCTTCTTCTGTCAAATAACCTCATATTTGGACTGATTATACAGATTAAAGTTGACCCTTTGGCTGATATCCAAATTTATTGCTATGTAATAATTTGTACTTATTTCCAGAGGAACATGTTGAGCAAGTTTGGCTTCAAAATTGGATCTTGGCCAAATCAAAAGAGAAAGACAACTACTATCACATTATCGAGACGGTATGATCAGACAAAGAGGCAACGTATGTAATAATTTTTTTGTTAGTTCAATAATGCACCTGTCTATATTTTATAGATGAAATTTAGGGGTGAGGGACAGAGGGTGCGGAATCACAAACATTATTTTTTTTACCAATTACAATGCCATTCTCTAGCAGTGCAGTAGCCGTTTTGTATGTAGACATGGCATATCTATGGCCATTTGAAGCTTCCTGGTCCTTCAGTGAAAACAGTTTCATGTGGCATGAAACATTAACAAAATTGGGCTGCTTTTATACGGGTAATACATTTTGGGGAGATTTGAAGTCATGGGCCCATATACTACTCTGGAATGGGGCGGATGACCATTCTACTTATCTTCCCAACCTACACATAAACAAATTGAACTACGCATGGACTGATATTAAAATAAATCAGTGAAAATGTTTATTGCGGTAATCTTTGTTTCCCTCACAAGATGACTTACACCGCCACTAGCAGCAAATGTTTGAGTGGCTGATCCGTGAGGACCATGCACTGACTGCATCTACTGTCTCAAAATGTGCCTTGACATCTGCTACTGCCTCGATATCAGGTGGTTCCAAAGCCTCAACATCTGCCACTGCCTCAACATCTGGTGGTACCATAGCCTCAACATTTACCACTGCCTCAGCACCTGCCACTGCCTCGATATCTAGTGGTGCCAAAGCCTCAACATTTGTCTCTGCCTCAGCGTCTGGTGGTGCCAAAGCCACGAAGTCTGCCACTTCCACTAGGGCTGCAACATCTACATCCCCATGTATATCATGTATATCATGTATATCATGTACATGGATCACAGGCTTCAAGTCTCCCTAAAAGTTATGACTGCTATAAAAAAAATGGCCCATTTGTTATTGCTTCATGCAACATGAAACTTTTTTCACTGAAGGACCAGGAAGCTTCAAATGGTCAGATATACAAAACAGATGCTGTTGGAGTCTACTGTACCCTCATGTATGCACTTGAGAGTTTGCCAACCAGCTCCAATATCGCTGACATCAAGGCCAGGGTCATCTGCTTTGGGTGTGATAGTGCATGAGTAAACACAGGTTTTTTATATTTCAAATTGCCTTTATTGCAACTAATTATGAAAAAAAATCATTTTTAATTTCAAACTATGATATTTTGTTAAAAGTATGACTTAACATGTAATGTAAATGCTTAAATTATTCAGATTCTGCTTCCAGGTTTGACATGAGACGTCATTGCCCATCTCAGAACAGCATTTGGAAATTGGATTGTAATGGTGCACAGACTAGAACTGGCCTACAAGGATGCACTGAGAGAGTGCAAGCTGTACAATGTTGTGTTCAACATGCTGGGAAACGTGTTTGCATTCTACAAGCACTATCTCCCGAGGGCCAGTCTCAAAACTGCATTCCAAACTCTGCAGGAGACGCCAGGTAAAACAGTAAAATATAAGTTTTGTCACTGGTCACATTGGAATTCAGGTGACCTTGTGGCGAGATGACCCCCACCGAAAAGGGGTGAATTGTCATTGTTAACTGAATGTAGATACATACACAGTTGTTGGTATGTGATTAATAAATTGTCATTAAGTTGGCCTATTTCACTCTACATTGGACTTACGTTGTTGTTCTGCGTAATATCAGTTTTGCCAAAACTCTCATTCACATATTTCTTTTATTTAAAAAATTTGCTAACATTAATAAAAAGTTAGCAAATAATTGTCTTCATTTATTCTGTTACAATGCTCCAAACTAGAGTGGGAGGGACACGGTGGTTGGTGCATACTTAACTTGCCACCATTCAAATCATCCGAGGCTATCAAGGCTTTGTGTTGCACCTAGAACAGGTGAATTTGCATTTATCCTGAAAAAAATTATTTTGCCAAAATTCACCCTGCAAATGACCACCAAACTTGTTTCTCCAGTTGTGGAAAAAACAAGCTTTCACATGTGTTGGTTTGTTTGTAGGGAATTATATTTGAATTGAAAATTTCAGGAATATAAATGACTCGATATAGTGTTGTTTATAGTGCAATCAACCATCTATATTATACATATGTTTATTTCTTTTTCAAATATTGGCAGGTGGCAGAATGCGGTGATTGGAAGACAAAGGTAAAACACCTGCAGAAGAAAAATACTATGTATTTTTTTTTCATCATGAACGACTTATGCCTTTAAGCAGCCTGTCAAAGACTAGGCAGAGGAAAGATGTCACCGTGTGTCAGTGTTACACAGCCCTGTCAGAGACTAGGCAGAGGAAAGATGTCACCATATGTGAGTGTTACACAGCACTGTCAGAAACTAGGCAGAGGAAAGATGTCACCATATGTGAGTGTTACCCAGCCCTGTCAGAACCTAGGCAGAGGAAAGATGTCACCATATGTGAGTGTTACCCAGCCCTGTCAAAACCTAGGCAGAAGAAAGATGTCACCATATGTGAGTGTTACAGAGACTAGGCAGAGGAAAGATGTCACCATGTGGGAGTGTTACCCAGCCCTGTCACAGACTAGGCAGAGGAAAGATGTCACCGTGTGTGAGTGTTACACAGCCCTGTCAGAGACTAGGCAGAGGAAAGATGTCAATGTGTGGGAGTGTTACACAGCCCTGTCAGAAACTAAGCAGAGGAAAGATGTCACCATATGTGAGTGTTACCCAGCCCTGTCAGAAACTAGGCAGAGGAAAGATGTCACCGTGTGGGAGTGTTACCCAGCCTTGTCAGAGATTTGGCAGAGGAAAGATGTCACCGTGTGGGAGTGTTACCCAGCCCTGTCAGAGACTAGGCAGAGGAAAGATGTCACCGTGTGGGAGTGTTACACAGCCCTGTCAGAGACTAGGCAGAGGAAAGATGTCACCGTGTGTGAGTGTTACACAGCCCTGTCAGAGACTAGGCAGAGGAAAGATGTCACCGTGTGTGAGTGTTACACAGCCCTGTCAGAGACTAGGCAGAGGAAAGATGTCACCGTGTGGGAGTGTTATATAAGCCCTGTCAGAGACTAGGCGTGAGTGTTACACAGCCCTGTCAGAGACTAGGCATAGGAAAGATGTCACCTTGTGTGAGTGTTACACAGCCCTGTCAGAGACTAGGCAGAGGAAAGATGTCACTGTATGGGAGTGTTACACAGCCCTGTCAGAAACTAGGCAGAGGAAAGATGTCACCATATGTGAGTGTTACCCAGCCCTGTCAGAAACTAGGCAGAGGAAAGATGTCACCGTGGGTGAGTGTTACCCAGCCCTGTCAGAGACTAGGCAGAGGAAAGATGTCACCGTGTGTGAGTGTTACACAGCCCTGTCAGAGACTGGTCAGAGGAAAGATGTCACCGTGTGGGAGTGTTACACAGCCCTGCAGTCCACACCAGGAGTTGTTGAAAAGCTTAAAAGCAAGTTAGTATGTAACTGAGATGGTCTGGGCATAGTTGGTGTTGAGCTTATATATGTATATATATATATATATATATAGATATGTATGTATATATATAGCAAGCAGTGCAACATGCAGATTATATGCTATGCGTGACGAGGTTACCGATCTGTCCGCTCGGTGCTTGACGGACAGTCTACTAACTACGAACCACAAGTAACACTACGAATTGTGGGAAGTAAATATGCTTTGGAGACGTGTAAAATGTCTGTGCGAATGATTTAAAAACTGCCGTGTATTAATGCAAAATGACATTTGTTGACCAGCGCTGTTTTGCTACCACATGTCGTGATCATCATCGATCGCTGACATGTCTGTGAGACGTCGACACCGCAATGTTTAATGCAAAAGCGGGTCGGTCATTAGCCGACACGAGGGATAATAAAACAAAAACCTTGATATATATAGCAAGCAGTGCAACATGCAGATATATATATATATATATATATATATATATATATATATATATATACGTTGCACTGCATATATATATGTGCACGTTGCACTGCATATATACGTTGCACTGATTGCTGCTGGCTTTCTTTATGTGGGAAATAACCAGGGTTCCCACGGATCTTATATTGGTTTAACAATTTTCAAGGCCTTGAAAAGTCTTAAAAATTGTAACTTTTCTGTGGAAGGTCTTAAAATGGTCTTAAATTTGATTTAGCCACTATAATATTTTTTCAAGATGTTTTACCAGCTTATGTGGCAAAGCACAAATGTCGCGGAGCTGAAATGTCGCAAACTTGAAAATATTCATCGTAGTTGAGATCAGCAGAACCATCAGAAACGTATAAAAATCACATGTACCGGTTGCGCCATCTGGTGGCTAAGCATGCACTGACCATGTACCTGCCACTAGGCGGCAAGTGGTCATGTGCAGTTGGTGCTATGCAAATGGCGGCTATCGTATCTGTGTAATGGTCCTATGGTGTACATGGCATTTTAATCTTTCTTGTTTCGCCATACAGTGTAAATGGTCGGATGATGATCTTCATCCCTACGGTGTACAGGGCATGTTAATTTTAATTTTCTTATTCTGCCATACGGTGTAAATGGTCGGATTATGATATTGGTCCCTACAGTGTGCAGGGCATGTTAATTTTAATTTTCTTATTCCGCCATATGGTGTAAATGGTAGGACTATGATATTGGTCACTATGGTGTACAGGGCATGTTCATTTTTATTATTCCGCCATACGGTGTAAATGGTCGGACTAGGATATTGG